>CCAG010000304.1:0-279551 GCA_001077435.1 Glossina morsitans morsitans | reverse complement strand
ATAGGGAATATAAATTTTTGAGCAGTTGCAGAGCCATGGATACAGCTAAGCATTTCCATATGTTTGTCCGTCCATCTGTTCGTCTGTCCTATTATGTAGGATCTAGGGCATTCACATATTCCCCCGTCACAAAAATGAAGGTATCGCCCACAAATTTGCAGAAGAATTTCAAAATGGTCAAAGTGTCCTTTGACCAGTTCAACGTCTACAACGCTTACATGCCTGTGAACATCTTTGCTTTCGCTGTTTTTGCTTGTTACTCACAAAGTACAACACATCCACTATATATATATAACAATCGACGGAATTTCTATGTACGAATAAAATCGAACCATTTTTCACGAGATTGAGCAAAGATTGATAGGCGATGAAAAATATGTCACGTACGATAACAACGTGCGAAAAAAATCATGGTCCAATTGAAGGTGCGTAAAATAATGTATTCAGTGCTCAGCTCGATTGGAAGGAATCGTTCACCATTAGTGGCTCCGATTTAGTCAAGCGATTTACTTCACCGCAATTAAGATAAAACGTTCAGGATTGATAAGTTGGAAACACGTCGTCTTCAATCACAACCATGTCGAGCTACATTCAGCTTGGCTGGGAAGTTCGTATGCATCCAACGAATAGTGCGGCCCTTGACTGGGTCGACTAGTATTTGTCTCGTTGCCCCTTAATGCAGTAAATTTGAATTGAAAATTACTTGGTTCAGTTTTTCTTCTAGAAATCTCAAATATTTTATAATGATGGTTTAATGATTCTCTCAGAGCAATGGTTCCGGGTTCGATTAAAGGGGCAAACATATTTGATTGAATTGAAAACAAATAAAAACACTATAGTCGGCTATGTTGCATCGTGAAATACCCTACACCTCTTTATAGTTAGTCATGAAGCGAATTTTCAAAATAAGGCAAGCGGTCGAAAAAGTGATCCGATACTAAATATTTTCAATAGAGTTCGCTCTTGAGACAAAGCATATTTCATCGAAATATCTCAAAAATTAGGACGTGTAGTTTGAAAGGAAGGAGACAAGACGGATGGACGAACGGACAAGCTAAATTGATTTAGAAGATGATTCTTTTAAATTGATCGATATACAAAAATAATTGGGGCAATTTCAAATTCTTCTGAGCTTCACAAATACAAACTTATCTTTGTATCACAAACAGTGTAGGGTATTGGTTGGTTCGCATTTTGGTAAAAGAATGCAAAAACACTTTTGCTTTTCTATCTAATATTTTATATATCTACCTTCGTTTCATGTCAAATGAAAGCTTTTTTCATTCATAAAATTTCTCGAATACACCCGCTTCTCGGCTTACACGTTCTTTCTTACACTCATCTTGCTATGCAAACGGGTACTTTATTTGTATAGAAATTGATACATATATGGCGTTGATTTAACTGCATCATACTACATCATATTCCATCAATTATATTTACAAAAAAAAAAAAAAAGATTCGATTAGATTAGAACGAAGCGCATATAACGATAAGATTTTCTTAACTTCAAGGTATACTTCATAGGTCGATGTGTTTGAGAAGATTGTTTCTAATTTGAGCGGCCTTTTATTCAGATGAGACGATAACGTAAAGTGTAAATGCCGATCTACGAGCTGCTGTTAACAGAGTAGAGAGCTTTGACCTTGAAGCTAATAAAAAAAAAAAAAAGTAAATAAACCAATCATAGGTAACATTACTATGTGAGCAGCATGCGTCTACAATCCGTTCGTTTGCAACAAGCAACATTTACTTCCAATACCAGGTTGAAAAGTTACATTCCTAAAGGCAAACTTGACTGCGTCTTCGCGCCAAATTACACAATAGGTAGCAAGCCTAACTTAAATAAAAATAAAAAAAAAAGAGACTAAAGATCTTTAAGGAAAGAGGGTCTTGCACTTCTAGTAAAACAAAATGCTTTTAAAATATAAAATTATAAGCTTCCCAAAATGCATTATTATTCAGGGGCAAATGCAGTTAAAATACATATAATAATTTAGATTTAATTGCACCCTACATCATCTGTTGTAAGGATATGTTTTATTAAGTTTATGTGAATAAGATGAACTTGAAGTGGGACCACAAATCTTATTAATTACACCAATCGACTTAAACGTCTGTCTGTCTGTCTGTCTGTCCAACATCTGTTCATGTGTTTTTGATTTCATTGTGCAGTTTGCAAAATTTTCGAGCTTATTGCGATCGATTCATTTTTACGATCGCTCTATGCTGAACCCTGTATTTTGAAAAAGTCATCATAGGAAAAAATATTTTTTGATTTTTAAAAATTCTTTGAACCCTTTCTCACAAAAAACAAACTTTTATATGATAACAAGATCCAATTTTTGCATTGATGTCGAAATTTATGGTATACATATTCGGAAAAGTTCGTTTGCTCAATTCCCCATTTCCCGTGTACGGGTTCCCTCTCGTGGCAAGCATAACTTCATGTGTTGTAATAAAATTTCTCGAAAAATAAGAAATTCTTTGACTTAGAAATGTTAACTTTATTCTATTGGATTTAGGTCGGTTTATTTTTGAGGGCCCCGGCGGCTTCTGCTCATGTGAGAGTTCTTATCAAACGTAAGATGTGACTTTTTTTAGGTATTTTATGATGAGAACAAGGAAGGAATTGCATTTGGTAAACTCGTATAGGGTATTTAAGAGTCAGCCTTGCGTGATATAACGTTTCTTAAATGTTTTTATATTTAATTATGTTAAAAAAGATATATGAGAGCAATATCGGTCAGTAATGGGGTAAACAGAGTTTCGTTACCGTACCAAAGATAAAGTTATACGATGGACTGAAGCAAATCTACTAAAGTGCTAAAGGATAAAAAGCTATACCAAATAGAAGGCTTTTAAGAATGGATTTTTCAATTGTAAGTTATGTAAGAATGAAGTGGAAACTGTGTGGGGAGTTGCGACCTTAAGTACTTAATACTTTTACATTTACTGTACACTTGCAATGAGAGATTTAACTTAATTTAATTCCAATGTTTAAAGCAATTATTTAAAAAAGAGAAAGCATTTATTAAATTGTAGAGGATCTAGAATTTTCAATTTAAACCTTATATAGAATAAGCCGTCTGTCTCTACGTGCCTCGTTAGCTATGTGCGAACTTGTACTGATATTTAGTATTCATATTTAATATAGATAACACAGTTTGATTCTGTACATATATCTGTGTGTTTTGATATATTTTTTGTATATGTTTTTCTTTTTTTATACCCCCCACTGAAGGATAAGTGGCATATTAATTTTGTCAAAGCGTTTGCAACGTCTGTCCGCCTGTGTAATGCCGATTTTAAACATTCTCCTGACCGCACAAATGAAGCTATCGAATTCGAAATTGAAGTTCGTGCACGCAGGTTGGTATTGAACAAGGGCCAAATCTGTGCAAGGATCAAGGCCACGTAAACTGACCCTAACCTCCGTTTCTCAAAAGAAGCGCATAAATCTACAAAAATTTGAACGTATCTTCTGTTGGGGGTAATGCCTTAATAATGCGCAGGGCAAGCTTCAAAAACCCCATAAGGAATATAAAACTTTGGCCACTTACAGATTCGGGACACATTTCCGTAGCATTTCCATATGCTTCTTGATCAGCATCAAATTTTGAATCGATTTAACTATGTCCGTCTCTCCGTCTATCTAATGTCTGCTGTAAACATTCTCCTGGCTGCAAAAAGCCAGCTATCGACATTAAATTTGGCAGAAACATCGGAGTTTCTTACACGAAAGTTGGAATCGATAATGGGCCAACTCGGTCGAAGGGCACGGTTACAGTAGCTGGTAAGCTGAAAACATCTTTGCTTCTCAAAAGAAGTAAAAAATTGATTTTTTGCTCATTACTCACAGACTACGGCAGACAAATCTACAAGAATTTGCATACGTATTCTTTATGCGGTCTAGGTGCAGTGCATGTACAGGAATGTGAAAAATCGAAATTCAATTTTTTTCAAAAATCTCATAAATTTTATAAATTTTACGCCAATTACAAATTAGGAATACACCTAAGCATGTCCAACTGTCCGCGTGTTATTCCGTCCATCTGTCTGTCTGCCCAACTATGTAGTATCTGTGGTACACATTCTCTCGCTCGCAAAAAAGAATGATTTCCAAAAGAGTTCGAAACTATGATGGGTATAAAAGATTCGACCGCAATCGAATATAGTTTTCTTGCATGCTTTTTTCTTTTTTTAATTTTAAGCTAGACCAAGCGAGAAAGCTTTATTCGTTTGAAAGCGAATTTTGGATACCTTTCTTATCTTAAGGTAAAATATCCAATTTGTACGGTTACTTGTTAAATATTTTCTAAAGTTTTTCTTAACTTTTTCTTTGATGAACGGAAGAATGGACCAGGACAGGTTCTAACCACTGCTTTAATGCTCTATAAGTGCATTTATTCTCACATTCGTTTGATTATATTATCCTTTTATGGCTTTTAATTTTTCCTCTTCTTTTTCTATCTATCACTTAAGGCGTGAGCTTGACAAAGCCATACTTATCGTGAAGCTCAAAATCCTTGAAGATTATTAATAAGACGAAGTGAACGGCTATGGCGGTTTAAGGGGGTTTCTATGTGCCGCTGAGAATTTCTTTACCCCATAAAAGTGCATTATTTGTTGTAGAGGCAGATAGCATGTCTCAACAATTTTGGGCCAAGTTTAATATTTAAGAATCAAGTTCAGTTTTACAGCAACAACGGCCGCTAAATGTTTGTCTGTCGGAAAGAATTTATGAAAGAAGCAAAAAAAAAAAAAAAACAAAAATTCCATAAATTATTATTAAATTAAAAAAGTGTAAAACGAATTTGGTTTTTTTTTTTTCGTCACTTTTGAGCGACGACAACGAAGACAACAAATTTTTACATTTACAAGTTCACAAAACGTTCAGCTCACCTAAAACGTTAAACGTGCTGAGAAGGAAGAGAATTAAGAAAAAAAAAAAAAAAAAAAAAAATAAGAATATATATACATATATATATACCTATATACATATTGACAAAACAAAAGAGTAAGTAACGTAAATAGTTCATTCAAAAGCAATGCACGTGTACGCGAATCTATCTCGCGGGCATAATAGCTTTTAGGCGTTAAATGTGTGTTTACTGTACTGTATAATGAAATTTATTTAAAAAGAAAAGAAAAAAAAAAAAGGAAAATAAACAAAAAAAAGCTTTAATTGCTTTTTAAGCTGCTTACAGACATTGATTTAATTAAATTTTTATTTTTGAATGAGCCTAGGAGCGGTGTCAAATTTGCAAGGTCGCTATGGGCCCTGCCTCTGTGTCATACGTACACACGTACACGTACTTGTGAATATTTAACAACAGCGTCTACTATTTGCTTACATTACAGTGAAAGTAATATATTACTACGTCATTGAAGCGCTAATAAAGGTCTTACACATACAAAAAAAAAAAAAAAAAAAGAATTATGTTTACAATTACAAAAGGAAGGAGGCACACATGCATGCATGCATGCATTAGTTAGAGATGTTGTCACTTAAAATACAGTTAAAAATAACTGAATGAAACGATTTGATTCGCTGAATAGCAATCACGAAGCAATTAAATTCAATTTTACATTTTTTCATGCATTTATTCCTTTTGCATCTCGACCCCATCTCCTCCTGACAGAGAGGTAATAATAATTTTACAAAAAAAAAAAACGAGAAGAAAAGAAAAGCAAAATAACTTTTTTCAATAGCGCTTTCTGGCTCTTTAGAAATCATGCTCACCCCATGTTTATTCAACGTTCTCAATCCGGCTTTACATAATATATATATACATATACATGTGCATATTTATGAGGAATTATTTAAGTAAACATAGTTTATAAAGAGATTCTCTCCCTCTGTCAAACGTGCGTAATAAACGTAATGCTGGATTTCACTTTTTGAATATTTCTTTTAATTTCTTAAGCCGCGTGACCTTGATTCTTCATATTCTTTGCACATTGTGTGCGTGTTTATGTATGTACCGCAGACCGGATATTGAATTTTTTAAATGCCTTCGCAACGCATTCAAACATGCTTTAGACGCATTCCCAGCATGCAATTACCGACTTGTCAAACGTCATCGCAGTAACCGTCTTCTGTCCACGGCCCTAGGTTGAACTATATCGAAACAAAAAAAAACGAACTAAATAGATTTGTTTACCTCATTTACAAGAACTTCCTCCCTGGTAAACGCTTGTATTGAACTGGAAACTGAACATAACAATAAATGTCCACGATTGCCGTCTGATGAGCAAACGAAGAAAATTGGCATTTGGTTGAGCTAATTTATTGGGACAATCTGTTAAATATTTATGAGTCTTGAGTCCAGCTGGAATCATTATAAAAACAGATATCGAGTTCGTGTTTATCGTCTTCGTCTTCAAAGTTAAGCCTAACAAACAAAGTAATGTTCAAAACAAGTAAGAACACTGTAGTCGGGCAAGACCGACGCCTAGACAACTTACACCTATTCGCTTAATACAGACAATCATTCATTTTCATGATAATACATTAGAAAGTACACATTATTTCCATGTGAAGGCATAATTTTGATGGGAGCCCCTATATTAGAGGATTCTCGAAATGTCAACTAATGTGGCCCAAGTTTAGTAAAATCGATTTACTTGTCAAAGTAGTAATTAGTAATTTCCACCTGCTTTCATCATAGAATACCACCACTTTAACTTTGTCGTCATTTGCTTGCCGTGACAGTCCATTTATGTGATCGAATAAAAGATCTATTTGATCCGAACTTTGCATATCAAATTTCTCTACACGAAGCAATTTTCATTATAAAGTGACACACCTATAAATGACTTTTTATAGGGTTGACCAGTGGGTTCAAAAAATTGCCCATGCCTACCTAATACATATGCATACATACATATATATAGATGAAAAGGATATAAATTTAAGGCCACTTACAGATTCCCAATACGCCTAAGCATATAGGTTTGTTTGTCTGTCCATCTGACCGTCTGCCTAACTGCGTAGTACACATTCTTCCGTTCGTAAAAATGAATATTTTGCCTACAAATTGGCAAACCGTTTCGCAAAAAAGCGTAAGCAAGTTAAAGAACACGCCTACAACGCCAACACGTCTGTCCGGCAAATGTTAAAAACACTTTGCATTTCGTTTTTTTTGCTCATTGCTCATAAATTATAACACATGTACCATGTAAATTTCTCCACTTTTACTCGGAAAATGGAAAACATCTGCCACGCCCACCCAATGTTATAGAGTATGAAAACTTAGTTCTTTTCCTTTTTTCTAAAATTCGTTTCTAGGTTTAGGGTGATAGATTCGGTTATCGCCGAATATAATTTTCTTATTTGTTAAGATTAAGAAAAAACTAAGGCCATGACATCTTCGGCTAATATTGTGTTTTATTAAGTGTTTTAGTAAAGGTGTAGATAGTGATGTAAGGATAAGGTTGCAAACTTTGACTGAAATAAGATGATTTTCGAGATAAAGTTGAGTAAAAATAACGATGAAGAGTTAGTTGTTAGCACAAGTTGAAAAGATAAAATCGCTTTTCTAATAAATCGGGTTACTTTCAACAGATCAAAGAGGCCTGAGAGGGAAAGACTGAGAGAGTTTCTAATATTATCAAACTTGCGAAGATGAGATGTATTGTGAACTTTACGAATATACACCTAATTCTCATTTTACACTAATTTTTTTTTACACGTATTTTTTGGGAACGTATCTATAGTGTAAAAAGAGAATTAGGTGTACTTTGGTATGGCAAGAATTATTTTTATTTATAAATGTGACCAATCATGAGGCCGTAAAGTGTTTTGAGCTCCCAGGAATGGCTTCATTTTGCCGTCGCAACAACAACGTTTTCAAGTAGTAATCGTGATTTTGTCAAACAGGTAAACATTGGACACATCCAGTCTCTTGCTGCTGCGGAGCGATTGACAAACTGCCGTAATAAATGAATGAATGGCTACTGAAATTTAATTGCTATAAGTAATTTCCAAAAATATTACTTGAGAGTAAATAAGGGTTTGATTGAAAGTCAGCTTCGCAAAGATTCAAATTAAATGCATATATATATGTATATATATAAATATACGGTTACTTTCATTTTTGATCTAAAATTCGGAATTTATTTACATGCCATGCATTTATTTTCCCACCTTTTTCAGAGTTACTAATATATTGCGCCCATCTTTTTTCTTTTGTTTTTTTTGTGCTGCCTTAGAATGGTGTCAGTAAATTTTAGATTGCTTACGATATTGGCCGCTTTCATGTCGCTATCTTTGCATCGGATAAACGGATCAGCAGTTCTTATATCAGATGTAGCGATGACCGTAATGGTGGAGTTATCATCACGGCATCCCTTTTGCAGAATGCATACAGATCGGTGAGATAGGCGCAATGCTGCAAAAATATTCAATATAACAAAGATGCTGTCATAAATTTCTTTAGCGGCGACATTCAGCGCATGCTGTTGCAAGCTGATTCGCGACGTATACGCCAAATTCCGAGAGAATCGGTTATGGAACTTGAGGAGGTATGCAAGAGTTCAGGTCAGCACGGCAGAGAATTTCGTGGTGGTTTAGGTTTCATATATCCCGGTACTAAATGGTGTGGACCTGGTAAAACAATGTGACGGCTTCAAGGAGTGAGTTGATTACTTACTTACTATTTTATCTTATGTCAATTATAGGCACCATTGCCGACAATTATGATGACTTGGGTACGCATACTGAGGAGGATCGCTGTTGTCGGGAACATGACCATTGCCCAGATGTCCTAAAAGTGGGCGAATGTCGTCGAGGTCTTTGCAATACCGGTACATTTACACGATCTCATTGCGATTGTGATGATCGTCTTAAGCGTTGCTTGCAAACAGTGAACACAGGTTGAAAGTTAATCGCTTGTAATAAATTTCATATTTTAATATTAAACGGCTTTCATACCCGCTACAGAAACTGCAAATACACTTGGTGCGATTTTTTACAACGTAGTGCAAGTTACCTGTTTCCAGGAACGCAGTCCCTGCTCGGCACATCAAAGGTTTGACCAAAAATTAGTTATATAAGTTTCCCTTTTTTTGGTTAGGCTTTTTCTTTCCCACCGTCCGATGCGAACAGATCGAAACGTTGACAGTGGTTAGAAGGGTTAGCGAAAAATGAAGGCGGGGGGCAAAGAGGAGTGTAGACATTAGTGAAAAAATCTTCAATAAAATCAAGGCTGATAATAGATGGTTGACCATTTATTATCCTAAAAGTCTAGCATTCTTCGGTAGCGGTGTAGTCGACAGCGACAGCGAGGACGCCCCGAGAGAAGAAGAATGATGATGATACTGAATTTACTAACAGAGCCTTTCATGAGCATTTCAAAATAAATGGTACAATGCGCCAACTTATAGTACCGAACGTACCGCAACAAAATGGCGTTATAGAGCGATTTGATCGCACCTTAATAGAGATGGCAAGACTTATGGCTATGAGTGATAACGTTGAGGAAATATTATGGGCGCAAGATGTAAAGGCGGGAGCATACGTAAGAAATAAAGCGTCAACTAGAGCATTAGGCGGAACTACTCCGTATAAAGAATGGTGTGAGAATAAACCAATACTTAACTCACTTAAAAATTCTCGATGCAATGGCAATCGAATTAGATAAACGAAACAAAAGTAAATTTAAACCGAAAGGCAGAGAATATTTAACGATTGGTTATGCAAATATTTCGAAATTTGATCGACTTTACGATGTGAATAAGTAAAGATTAAATTTTATCGAACCATATAAAAGAAGAGACAAACGACGGCTAAAAAGCTGGGCGGGTGCATAGGCGTGTGAGTGTTGCAGGCGCGTCCTTTCAAAACTTCAAGTCACTTCCAAATTCTTTTGCAAGCTTATAGGCGATAACCACGCTCGCCGTTTACACAGATGGACAACCGGACTTGCTTAGGTGCACTTCGAATTTGAAATTGCCCAAGGATTTATATACTTTGCGGGGTTTTTGAAGCTTGCTTCAGCGCCTTATAAAGGCACTGAAAAAAAAATTCATTTTTATACACTATAATATCGGGTAGGCGTGGTTGGCTTTCCCCATTTTTGTGTAGCCACTACAACATTGCCTATAGAATATATTTTCGAGTTTTTTTAGACTTATCTGCTATAGTTTATGAGTAAAGGGCGAAAAACCAATTTTTTATTTCCTTCGAAAATCAGAGGTGTTTTGAGTTTATGTGGTACTGTACGCATGTCCTTTGGCCCATTTAGAATACCAATCTGCGTGCGAGAGCTTCCAATGTTTCTGCCGAATTTGAAGTCGATACTTGCATCTTTGTGGCCAGGAGAATGTTAACGACATACATTTCACATATGGGATAGACGGACAGATGGACATGGCCAAATCGATTCAAAATTTGATACTGATCAAGAATATACACATTTCGTAGGCTATGTCAAGTTTCCTTCTGAGCTTTGCAAACGTTTTGACAAAATGAATATACCCGTCATTTTTCGGTAATGGATTTAAAAACAGTAATGGTAACTGTAGATGTGTCACAATGAAACATGCAAAACGAAATCGATGTTGCAAATAACAAGAGTGATATTACATTAGAAGAGGAAAGTGATAATCCGGATGAGTCTGTAAATGAAAGTGTAGAAGAAGCAGAACAAGTCGTAAGAGGATCACGAAGACCTAGAATATTAAGTGCAGGCAAAGTTGCGAGACGCAAAGAGCACTGTACTAGGCCATGCATCTATACATGTATGTAATACGATATACGCTACAACATCTCTGTATTAACAACGGTAGCTGAAGCTTTTTCAAGTGACAATTCTGAGCAATGGCGGCAAGACGCACTGCATGCGGTATATAATTCGTTGTTAGAAAACGATAAATGTGGTTTGGTTAATCTTCGAAAAGGGTCAACAGAAGCTTGGTAAAAAATGGGGGCTTACAATTAAGAAGAACACAAATGGCATCGTAGACAGCTTTAATGTCCGATTGGGTGCAAGGGAATGGAGTGAACTTTTTTCCCAGTTGTGAAATGTGAAGTCATGACACTAATTTTTACTTAAGCGGTTGAATACGACTTGTGTGTCGTGACAACGGCGTATTTGAAGCCAGCCAGAAGCCTTAATAAATGCAGAAAACCCAAGTAAAGTTCCGAAAATGAAAAAGGCATTATACGATTTAAACCAGTCAGGACGCGGCAGTGGAATATAAAAATTGATGGGATTTTAAAGGAGATCAGCTTCTCTCAATGCACATTATCGTATAAGTAACGAACCGATCAAATATTACATTGATGCTGATTGGTGGTGGGGGTGGTGATGTTATTGATCGCAAGTCGCCTACGGGTTAAGATTTTATTTTAGCTGCAGGTGAATCATATAAGCAGCGTTTAGTTGCCGAAAATAATACGGCACTTAGTTTAGCAATAAAAGAAGCGGCGTATTTGCGCAAATTGCTGAAGGAAATGCAAATAAAACATCCGGTAGCCATGACTATAAAAAGCGATAGCATGAGTGCCATTAACTTAATAAAGAATCCAGCTTATCATTCACGCAGCAAACATATTGATATACGCTATCAGTATATACGCGACGTGTATAGCAACATTGCGATATTGAATATATTGCTTACTTACTTAAGAGACGATCGCAGATATTTTTACAAAAAAAAACTTGCCAAAATTACGTCATAACAAATTAATTAAATATGTTAAGCTTTCTTAACTTATGCATATGTGCGTTGAGGGGGAACCTGGTAAAGCAAAACATAACTAAGAACATTACAGTCGGGCAGGGCCCATCATTAGATATCCTACACCATTTGGCCTAATACACTCGTTTACTCACTCGTTTTGTTAATGGCGCATTATTTTCATGAAAGCCCATTGATTGGAGAACGTCCAAAAACGTCACATGACGTAATCAAAATTTAACAAACTTAATTTATTTTCTAAAAATTTAATTATTTTTCAGTTTCAGTCATAAACAGCTAGTAACCAAACTCTTTCGTTTCTTCTTCTTCTTTTCTGCACACAAGAATTCGCTTTTCTTGTCAACCCCTACTAAAGTTGCGGTCTATACTCGTATACTCGATCGATTCAGAAAACGATTCTGATCTAAGTCTGTCTGTCAATCTGCTCATGTGTTTGCATGTTCCAGGTACGGTTCACAATTTGTGAGATGTTTCGATGAAATTTAATACACCGACGTGCTTTGATCCAAGCAAACACGCTACTAACAATTACTTGTATCGGTTCACTTTTTCGCCCATTTCCCATATAATGACTTTTTGAAATAGATGCACCTATTTTGGTAATTTCTTGCAAGTTTCAAGTCGTTGAGCAATAGTATTTTGACATTCTAATTTGGTATGTAAATTTGGTCCGGATGGGCCAATTTTTTGGACCTCTTTTCATGGTGAAAAGTTTCTCATAAGAGTAAATTGATATAGAATTGCGAATTTGAACCACGTAGGTCTATTTTTCGGATATCGCCACATAAGGATTCTTCCAACATACAGGCTCTCATCAAAAGTATGCGTTTGTATGAAAATAATGCATAATTTTTAGTGTATTGTGTCGAAAATGAGTGAGTGACTGTAATTGGTGAGGTGATGTAGGGTATTGAACGGTCAGCCTTGCCTGAATAGTTCTGACAAACTTTCATTATAAAATATTAAGACTTAAACCTTTTTCTGTAGAGTTTACTATTCAGGAGAAATCTTATATGGAGACCCATGTGATTAAAATTTGGTTCACTTAAGTTTTATGCCGAATTACTGTCACGAACAAAATTTTCATCATAGAAAACTAACAATTAGCACTTTTTGGCGTATAAGAGGCTAAACTTCCTGAAAATTCTTATAAGTGGTGGTATCCGAAAGATAGGTCTACTTGCTCCAAACCCAGTAATTTTGGTTTCTTTGTCAATTTACTATTACGAATCAATTTTCATTACGAAATATTGAAAATTTGACCTTTTTATCATATAACGAATCAGTTTTCGTAGGGAGGAGAAGTCAGAGAATTTCACCAGCCGCACCCAATTTTTCGTACAAATTTAGAATGTCAAAATACTATTACCAAGCGAGTTTTGAAAATTGTAATTTTTTTTTTTATTTTTAAAAGTCGTTATATGGGCAATGGTCGAAAAACTGGTCCAACCTAAACCATTTTCAACAGCGTTTGTCCTTGGGCCAAAACATGTCGGTGAACCCAACTTCATCAAAATATCTCACGAATTATGACCTGCTGGTCAATCACAAGAAAACAAGACGCACAGACGTCTCGATAAGTAGGTAGGTCTATACGAAATCCTTCTAGATATTGCATGTCTTTGCAATACAAGTGGTCTGGGGTATCAAAAGCTGAAAAAAATGCTCGCCAATAAGAACCGAGACAAGAGTGCACAAGGATCATTTGCAAGCCGGCACAAATGTGATCCTTCCGTCATCGCCCAATTGACTTGCCCGTTAAAACGTTAAGTCCCTAGTGGGTTAATGGTTGCTAAAATTATTATCAGGAAACTTATCGTTGAATATGAATGTATGTATGTATGTGTGTCTAAATGGTCTGCTACCGGATCTCTAACCCTTAGTGCAATTATTCAAAGGCAATTAAGAAGCTTGAGAACAAATTCGCGCTTAAGTGTTTTGAATTAAACGTTTAGTTCAACAACAATTTAAAATCAGTAGAAAAGGAAATTTTTTTTTGTTTTTGTTTTGTTCGTTTCACATAATTATGATTTTAATTTATTTTAATGTTTAATAATTTCAGGGTAGGGTATAATAAAACCGAACAAGATGAGATTTGTGCTCAATGGCAATATCAACCGTCGGAAAAGTATACGCCCAGCGCACCAGGTCGAACTTAATTGAAACTGCAATGATATAGCGAATCACTGAAAAGTATTATTAATATTTTATTTTAAATTAAATCTCATTATGTTTTATTAAATTCTTTAAAATGGTCGCGTTCTGGCAAGTTACGGTTAGTTAGTCCTTTATAAGTGGGAGGAGGCGATAAACTCTAATATTATTTTAGCGTTATTAAGATACAGTTTCATTAGAATGCATAGATTTCTTTAAAACTAAGTAAGAACATTATAGTAGGGCAAGACCGACCACTAAATACCCTTCATCAATTCGTCTAGTACAGTTATTAGCTTGTTCTAGTAATAATACAAATATTAAAAACTAAAACTTTCACTGAAGGGTTTACTATGTACGAGATATCTTATAGGAAGTGGGGTCTAAGAAATGAACTCCATGTGGTTGACACTTGGCCCTATTAATTTTTACGTGAATTTAGTATCATGGACAAATTGTCATCATAAAATATTAGGCTTTTTTGTCATTTTCAGAGAATCTTGATATGCGATGGCATCCAAAAAATAGACCTACGTGGTCCGAATTCGGAAAGCTTGATTTCTTTGTCCGCTTACTATTATGAACCAATTTTCACCATGACATATTGAAAATTCGATTTTTTTTATCTCATAAAAATTGAGTTTTCGTGGGAACGGTTATAAAAGAAGGAGTTCAAAACATCGCTCCAGTCAAACCAAATTTTTCATACCAATGTCGGAGAATGTCGGAGTGCCATTGCTCGGCAAGTTTTGTCGAAAAATTGTGAAAATTGCAATTGGGAGTGGTCAGAAAGTGAACCGATCCGAACCATTTTCCTTTTCGTTCGTTGGCCGAAACGCGCCAGTGTTCCCAATTTCATCAAAATATTTCAAAAGTTACGACTTGTAGGTGAAACACGAATATATTACGGGCAGACAAAAATTGGACGGACGGGCGGACAGACAGATAGACAGAAATGCTTACATCACTTCAGAAGATGATTCTGAATCGGCCGATGTAATAAAAGATGAGTCTATCTTAAGCCTTTCCTAGTGTTACGTACGTACGCACAAACTTAATGTACCCCGTACCACAAGTGGTGTACAGGAGAGTAATTAAAGCGATTTGACAAAGTAGTATAAAATTCTAAAAATGATCAGGAAAGCTATCCTTACGTTATAATATGGACGATTACGATTCTTGATGGTCGTTTTGGAACCCGACCACGAAATGTACAAGAAAGAATTTTGTATGCCGCTTAGATTTTTTGTATTCTCGCAATTGCTTGACGGTACTTTGATAGTCGCTTAACGTCCTTTACTTACTTACCTTACACTTGTTAAGCAAATGCGCGCTTCTCTAGCATTTCATATAATAAATAAAAACGCGTAGTGTATAGGACTAGCAGTTTGAAAAGTCATTTTCAAAAACAACGAACTTTAACAACTACAATAAAGAAAGCAAACCAAGAAATCAAACAAAGTTGAAATGATTTCTTTTAAATCGACATTGGACTCTATTTGAAAATAATAAATACTCGTTCTAAAGATTGCTTTGTTATTTTACGAAATAAATAATAAATCGAATCGTTTATTTCATAAGAAATTACGTATATACATCTATATCCAATAAATAAGAGTGAGAGGACTACTCGTTTGATAGGTTATAATGTCATCATATTTCTCTTAAGTTGTTTAAGTTATTCGTTGTTTGTTGTTTAAAGGGCAGTAACATAATCTCTTAGTCGTGTTGAGTTTGTTTAGTTGAATTACTCCATAAATAAATAAATAAATAAATAAATAAATAAATTAAATAGTTTTTGTTCTTTTATTTCATTTCTTTCTTAATCAGTTCAGTTCCAAAGGGTTAACATTCGACTTATTAGCAAATTATTATTCAAAAGCAAATAAAATCATTATAATAGGGCGAGTCTGACCGGTAGATACCGTACATCACTTGGCCTAGTACCGTTATTTACTCAGTTTGATGCTTTTCATGACAGTCCTTATATAAAATCTATCAATAAAATCTATATACATTAGGATAGGGTCCAAAAAATAGACCAATCTATGATCTCCATTCCCTACGGTTAGTTTTTTTTGCCAAATTGTTGCTATGGACCAATTTTCATCGTCAAATATTAAAAACTATACCTTTTTCTAAAAGGCTTACTACCCATGAGAAATCGTATATGGAATGGGTCCCGGGAAGCGAACCCAAATTCTCATCATAACATAGTAATAATTAGGGTTTTTTTGCCATATAAGTGTTTACCTTTCCTGCGAATCTTTCTATGCGATGAAATCGAAAAAATAGTCCTACTTGGTCCAAATTCGGTAATGTTAACGTCTTTATCAATTTATTATTATTCACCAATTTCCGCCAAGAAACATTCAAAATGGAACATTTTCATTGGTAGACCACAGACGGAAGGGTAGACGGACAGAAAGACTTATATCGCTGCAGAAAATGATTCTCAATCGATCCGTATAATAAAAGATGAGTCTGTCTTAAGCCCTTCTGGATGTTATATACGTCTGCCCGAACTTAATAAGCCCCGTATCGTGAGTGGTATACGATCCAAAGACTAAATGGGTAAGAAAATCATATTCGGCCGTGACCGAATCTCTCATACCCATTACCGCAATCCTAAAAAAAAGTAAAAGAACTACATTTTCATACTCTATCATATTGGGTAGGCGTGGCCAATTTTATCTATTTTCAGAATAAAACTGGAACTTTATGGGGTGCATGTGTTGCGTTTTATGAGTAACAAGCAAAAAACACAGACAACAAAGGTGTTCACAGTTTTCGTTACATAAACGTGTGGGCGGTGTAGGCGTGTCCTTTCACCAGTATGGACATTTTTAAAATCTTTTGCAAATTCGTAGGCGATACCTTCATTTTTGCGAATGGGAGAATATTTACTACAGATACTACACAGCTGCGTAGACGCACAAATAGGCAGATGAACTATCGAACACGCTTAGATGCATTCCCAATTTGGATCTGGCCATGAATTTATATACTTTATGGGGGTAGGCGGGGTCTATTTTTTCCATTTTTGTACAGGCAGTGCTTTGTACAGTTATCGGCTACAGTTTGTAACTAATGAGCAAAAAAACACTATTTTTTATAAATTTTGAAAAGCAGAGGTATTTTCAGTTGGAGGTGGTACTCAGATAGTAGCGTAGGCATCCCCTTTGACCGATTTGGCTCGTTTTCAATATCAACGGGCAAGAAATTCCAATGTTTCGTGCAAATTTGAAGTTTACAACAGACATTATACAGGTGGACAGACGGACATACTTAAATTGATTCCGAATTTAATGTTGATCAGCAATATATTTACGTTGTGGGATCCTTGAAGTTTCCTTCTGGGTGTTGCCCACATTTTCGTTCGTTGATAGGTTTAAAAGTCAATATAAATTTTTATATTTTAGAATAATGGATGGGCATGGGTGCTTTTTTCTATTTTTGTTGTAAATCTGTCCCTTCATCTGATTGGCTCATTTTTAATATTAACCTGTATGCAATTGCTCCCATTCCTTTTGACAAATTTGAAGGCGATATCTTTACTTTTACTAACGGGAGAGAATGTTTACCACAGATGTTAGATAGATTATCAGCTCGGGCAGACGGACAGGCGCACTTACTTAAATCCCTTCAGAATTTGATGCTGATTATCCTTTTGGATGTTGCAAACGTCTTGGCATAATCAATATACCTCCACCTTTCTGTAATAATTGTGAAAATTGTTATAAACAAGCATAAATTTATTGCTTATCTAGTGTTAATAAATTCAGATTACATGCGAAATATGATACCGACGCGCACTATTGCTAACAGCACGACTTAATATAAATAAACTTGGAATAAATCAAAAACAAACTTTCTGTTTACAGAATTACTAATGTTTTTAACAAAAAATTTGCAACATCCAGGAGGAAGCTTCACAGACCCCATAAAATAGATATAACGTTGATCGGTATCGAATTCTGAACCGATTTAAGCATTGTCCGTCCGTCTGTCTGTCTATGTATTTGTCTGATAGCTTCTGCACATTGTGTAGGTAATAAAAAAAAAATATTTTATTTTGATCCCCTACAATATAGGATAGGCACCGCCCATAGAACATACATGCAAATTTTTATAGGCTTATCTGCTATAGTCGCTGAGTAATGAGTAAAGAAAAACCCAGTTTTATTTCTTTTGAAAAGCAGAGGCGTTCTTAGTTTAGGTGGTACTGTAGGCGTGTCCTCCTATCGATTTGGCCTATATTCAATTCCAGTCTGCGTCAAAGAATATTTAATGTTTCTGCCATATTTGAAGGCGACAGCTTCCTTTGTGCGGCCATTATACAGACGGGTAGGCGGACATGCTTAACTTTTGATGCTAAACAAGAACATGTATACTTTATGGGGTCTCTGAAATTGCCTTCTGAGCGTTGCAAACATTTCGGCGAAATGAATTATCATTCGGTAATGAATATGAAAGTAGAAAAATCAACCCCGCCCACGTAATGTTATGGAATATGGATGGGTATTTAATTTCCCATTTTCCTAGTTTTACGATAACGATGACCAGTGCAGAAGACTCGATCGTGGCCAAATATAATTTTCCTATTTGTTTGTTTTATGCTTTTTTCCGCACTGTACTGTAAAACTATAAAAAGTCATTTCGTCTTTTTCATGCACTTTATTGAAATTATTTATGGGCTGTGATAATATCATTAATTCTCTTATATTAAGTGTCAAAATTTGATTTGTTTTAATGAATACAAATATCTCGGAACCACTTAATTGTATTGTCACCAATATATCAAACAAATTTCGGCAGAAAATTTATGAATTTATAAAGAAAAGGAAAATAAAGAGGTAAGTATTGTGAAAATTAATGGATTCTTTATTGGCGTCTTTCCAATTTCCAAGTTTTCCTGGCTATTCTTAAATTCGTTGCTCTTTCACTTGTGAAATCTTTAACAATAGTATGTAGTTGTAGCAAATCGTATAAATTTATAATCACATTATATACACTACTAAATCCGAAGGGGTAAATGCTGTGCATGACAAAGTCTTAGAATTACTGCAGTTGATATTTATAATGCAACTGAACTCCTTGGCAACGCTTTTGATATCTTCGAACGTAAAGGCTATGAAAATCTGATGGAGTTATTAATCCTTAAAAACAATGATTGGGTTGGACATTTCTATTTCATTTGCGGGTGGTGGACTTTCCTTAGCTAATTATGAGCTGTCTAAAGCGACGATTAGCGCCATTCGTGTGAAGAATTCAACAGAAAGTTCAATGGGAAAACACTAACGTGAGCTATGCCGCTCCATTAATAATACTGCAGGTCTTCGCTTAATACATTTATTAAAAACATGGTGTTATATGACAAGTGGTCGAAAAAGTGGTCAAATTTTATCAATACATCTCAAACTGCGGCCTATTGATTTAATACAGGAAAACAGAATGGCCAGACCGACAGACGGATAAGCTTAAATCAATTTGGAAAATGATTCTCAATCGATGGGTATAATAAAAGGTGATACACCCACCTTCTATTATACCGGTCCACTCTTGTCTGTCCTTCTGTCTGTTTAATCCACAGGCCGCAATTTTTGAGATATTTCGGTGAAATTTGATGTATCACCCTTTTTTGGCCCAACGAACCTTATTGAAAATGGTTGGTTCGGATCGGACTACTTTTTTGATCACTCCACATACAAAGTCTTATTTTGAAAGATTGGGACAAAGTTAACATATGTACCACAAAAGACTCAAGCTTTACCAACATATACACTTGAGGCGCGCAGTAGCGCACAAATGTTCAGAACACTTTTGAACTTACTATGGTCCTCTGACGAAGTATTAAAGGTAGCGAAAAATTTCATTTTCAATCTGGCAATCAGTTGAGGACTCTTGCCCGTCAATAATTTGGAGAAGGGTTTGAGTTTATGAAATTGCTTTTCAAGACTGCTTTCAGATATTGCCAAAAGTAATCGATTGCAATGCGATAAGGTGTGCTTTTGGCAGTAGATAAGTAGATAGTAAGCCGTGGCTCTGGTATGTCTTTTCCAACTACGATTATGTTGTGGAGCTGAAACCGAATCATACTTCATTCATTAGGTATGATTGGATCGGAGCGTTGTGGATCGCGTATGCTGATATGTAAACAAACCTCGGTAGATTTAAAAAGATTGCTGCATTCTCCTCTTTTGAAGTCATCTTACACACCACCACCGATTAATTACCATCGATAATAAATTTGTTCTGGTGGTATTACGTAACGTTTTTCATTAGATGTTACATTAAGTCCAAAATCTCCTTAAATAATGGCGATTACCATCGCTCTGTTCAGGTCTTTGGGTAGACCTTAATTGCCAGACAATTTTCAATTGTAGAACAGAAATCTGCACTTAAATTTTAGTATACATATATAATTTTAAACGATTATGCTTTCTTTTGCCTCTGCTCTTATACGGTAGCCTTATAAAGTCTACATACAGTACCGGAAAGTGATGTTTCTCTTGTTAAAAATTGCATTGACGGATTGGGGGTCAAAAACTATATTTCCACGGAAACAAAAACTTTTGCTACATAGCACTACAAGATTTGTCTTTGACTTAAGATAAAATTATAGGCAGAATATATACTTTAATCCCATAAAGAACACAAAAAAGTCTACATACAGCAGTACTAGATGGTTCGAAAAGGAATATCTTTATCTAACGGTACATAAATAATAATTTATCAATTGAAGCGAGATTTCTTAATTCTTTCCCTTAAAATATCACAAAATATACGAAAACGCAAAGCTATTTCTCAAGCAGGTGCAAATATGATGAGGTATTATCTGAAGTTTAGCAAATGAACCCAAAAATACTACTCTTGATATTTTAAAAGGATTCGAAAAATATAAGCCAATTAGTATCCATTCGGAAGTCTTTCAATATGTTTTAAGATTCAAGGATTTTCATAGCCATATTCCGCGAAACAAACCACTTATAAGCGAAGCCAATATGCCAAAATACCTCGAGTTGCAAAGCTCCGCAAAAATCATTATACAAATTTTTGGAAAACCGGAAAATTTGATTTATTCGAATACGCTTGGCGAACAAAAAGTAAAAAGGAAGCCTAATACAGTGATGGCAATTCAAAATTTATTACCAACTGGAGAGCACGGTGGAGCGTCTGTCACAGTTTGGGGATGCATGTCTATGAACGGCTACGAATCTTAAAACATTTCGACCTGTTTCGGAATGAATACTAATTGGCTTCAGTTTATTTAGCTCTTTTGCAATATCGAGAATACTAATTATGGGCTCATTTGCTACAATTCTGACAATACCTCGTTTTTCACGTTCTGTAAGTTTGCTTGATTGCCCTGATCGATGCGTATTTGCCCATGTATTTGTGTTATTATAATTTTTTATAATAGTTTGATTAGTAGCACGACAAATTCCAATTGTTTATGCTATTTCTCTGCACGGTTTTCTCCCAATTCTTAGCTTCATATTCATATTTCCAACTTTTTGAGAAATTGCTTTGCCTTTTTCTATATTTTTTTTGTGACATTTTAAGGAAAAGAAATAAAGAAATTCACGTTAATTGATAAATTGTCATATAAATATACGAAAGCAAGTACAAAAACAAAGTACCGTTAAATATATATATTCTTTTTCGAACCATCTAAAGTAATGCTGTATGTAGACTTTATTGGGCTACTGTATGTAATGAATGGAATAAAATATAAAAAAGAAAAAAAATAAGTGCCAAGGGAGAACATGCCCTATTAAAAGGTATGAATTAAATTACATTTTCTTAATTCTATATATAATTCGTCGTCTATTTAAAAACGAAATAAAATCTATTTTACTTTATTTACGTTCTCTCTAAAGTACTTTATGCATGTATGCATATCGTGTATACCGTAAATTTTTCATTGCTTTCGCTCCTATCATTTTACTTAATTTTGTGTTTACTTGGCAGCATTAAGAGATTGCTGGGCATTGTTATTGTAAAATTTTCATTTTACGCTGAGAGGACTCTGAAAAAAAAGAGTAAGAATCGTAGAGAGAATCACTTTTTAACAATTGCTTACATGAATATAAAACTAAACATTTCCTGCACTTCTTTTAAGAGTCGATTTTTTCTCATGATAAGAATGATAAGTGTGTGTGAGTTTTTTATCGCTTAAAACAAAGTGTTAAAATAAAATATAAATACAAAAAATAAAAATTCTTATTAAATAAGTTGATCAAAATTTGAAAGATACTTTAAGGTATAAAGCGTATTGGAAAACAAAAAGTTTGAAATATAAGCCAAGAAAAAAAAAGAAAAAACACTTTTTTTTTTTAATTAATGCATCAATGATGGTGATCGAATACCAAGCCATCTCAAATGCAAATAATTTCGAAAAATTCTATAAATGGTTAGTTTGTGAAAAGCAAACAAAAAACTGTATTTTTTAAAAAATACATTCCATATAAAAAAATTGCGGAGCGGATTAATTTTGCATTCATACGTATATCACACACACACACACACACACACACGCATATCTATATCTATATGCATATAATGTATGCACTTCTATAAAATTGTTGCTTATGTTGCTTATTTACTTCAATTCGGTATTGGTGTGTAGGTATTTTGTATATGTTTTTTTGTTTTGTTTTGCGTTTTTTCGCTTATAAAGCAAAACATGGCTGCTAAAAACATACAATACGAATAAAATCATCATCATAATTATCATTTTTGAAAAGATCAACATGTTAGACGGGACCCCCCGGCTACTATTACTTTGCCCGGAATACTTTGCTTATGAACTTAATTCGAATTACATTTAAGAAAATGTAAAAAAATTAACAATTACAAGCTATTACGATTAACAAGAATTTGACAAGAGTTACAAAATAAGGTTTTTAAAGAAAGAAAGAATATATGTACGTACGTGTACTTTTTCATTTTTAACAAAAGGATCACTGACGACTTTGGTTGAATGAAGTTTATCTTATGAAATGAAATCTATTTTTATGGTAAATTTTTCGATTATTTTCTCGAAATATTCTTCCAAATTTTCATAATAACATATATACCATAAGTGCATTGACAATATGTTTGAAATATAAATAAATAAATATGTATGTTTATTGTGGAGTTTCTGATGCGCGCATACGCATCTCTGGGTTTTTGTAAATAAATAAAATAAGAAAATTAATAAACTCCCATATTCCGATGTTTGATGTAAAAATATAAAAAAATCCCCGGTAACGATAATCAACTGGGAACAATGGCAAGAAGTGTGTATGTACGTTGATTGTAGAAACGGGCGCGGTAGACAGCTGAAACAACTTGAAATGCAAATTTCTTGCGGTGATTTCAACAAAAACGGAACGACAGAAAGCAGTATAATGTATAAAAAAGAAAATGAAATTTAATTGTTTGTTTTAAAAACGTAGTTAACATACGCACACATGGAAATAAGGAAATGTAACGTAACTCTATTAAAGAAGTGGAGATAAGCAAAAACAAAAAAAATTAAATCATCTCTGTAACGCAAATGAACCGGAAGATTAAAACATTATACATACATTTGCATGTAATTTTATGTGTTTGTGTTATGTGTAATATAAACAGTGATATAGAAAAGGAGAGGATTAAACAATTAATTCGAAGAAAGTACAAAGAAAACAAATAGATTTCAATACAGCATTGAACACGAGATCAAGAATCAATGAAATTTCTTATTGTTTTTTTCCCCCTTTTTTTTTTCCTTACAACATTCCGACACGCATTGAAATGATATGAGCGAGATACAAGGCTTGCAAATTTTGACTTGAAAACTTCCTACAAGAAATCCAGTTGAGAGATTTCGTTAAATAAGTGTTGATTTACTTGTAGGCGAATTACCAAAATTTAAGGTCGAACCGTATGTTTACTTCCACTAATAGTGTATGTGTGTGTCTATATATATAAAACCTGAATATTTAACGAGAAGAATAAATTATTAAGAAAGTCTTGTTACTATTATATTTTTTATTTATTTATTTATTATTTTTTAAATATAAATGCATGAGCATAGCCATATGTATACACAAGTGTACGTTGTGTTGCTTTGCGTATGAGTGTGTTTGTGAGCGAGTGCTTAATATGCGATAAAGCAAAGTTCGATTAGATCGCTTTTAAAATCTTATTATTTATTTTTGTTTTTATATGCTCCTGCTTCTTCTTAAACTGAATAAAACCGAATTTATGAATAACTGTATATAATGTGAAATATATTGATAGGAATACGCCTACATTTGCGAACATAAATGAAAACTTAATATTAGATCTTCAAATTAAATCACTTGTTCTTTCCTCCATTGAAATTATGTTTGTTTTTTTTTTTTTGCTTTTTTCAAGCGAGAGCACAAAAAACACAAATTACTTCTGCTGAGGTACATATGATATGCACGTATAGTAAATAAATTGTGCATTTGGCTTCGTAAAAATAGAAAATACATAGGCATTTGACATTTGCTTCGTTACTCTTTCGACTCCAATTCTTTCAATATCAGAGGACAACGTCTACGGCGTAAATAAAGTTATTTTCAATTTGTGTCGAACATAATGATTTTTAATATGTTTTTCATTTTATACTTTAAACTGTACGCGATATATATACATTTTTCTAACGAAGAGGGTGAATTTTAAACATTTCTACATCAGTAAAGTACGATTTTTTCAAAAATTTCTTTCTAAATATTTTTTCATATCCACCACCAAAGGATGAACTTATGTGCATAAGTTTATTTGTTTGCAAAAGATTGTGCAAGATCCGCAAGGCAGTTTCGAAGATCCTACAAAGTACATATATCTTTGGTCAATATGCCAATTCCAAATCGATCTAGGCATATCGGCCGACCGACCTGCGCTAATGTATTTGGTGGACTTTCTCTCGAATGCAAAAGATAGAAACTGCATGTTGTTGTCAAAAATGAGGCAAATCGGTCAAAGGACACGCCTACGGCACAACATTAACTGAGAATATCTCTGCTTTCAAAATTAAGAAAAAGAAACAAACGAATTGTTTATTTATTTCTTATAAACTCCACTACTATTCTACAGGTGATGGTATAATCCCTTTACAATATGTTCATATTCCATTTTTGTTGTCGTTCTTTTTTTTTTTTTTTTTTTTGAATGTATAAAAGGGGATAAAAATTTTGGCCAAAATGGAATATACTTGTCTTACTCTTTTTAATTAAGATTTGGCTATAGATGAATATAATTTTCCTAAGTGTTTTAAGTATGCATATGTACTTAAAGATTTCAACAATACATTTTTACACGATTTCTCTTTTATACGGTACATAAAAACAGGAATTGTTTAAAATTAACATTTTATTAGCACATGAATGGTTAGTTAGTTTATTTGATGGCTCAGAGTCGAACTATAATCGAGTTATAATTGTTGCTGTACAATAACAGTTAGAAGGAGAAGGTTAATAGTCCACATGAAAATGATGACGGTAAATTAAGGTTTTGTTTATGACAACAGGTATTTTTTATATTATTGTGTCATTCATTTATTAAGCAAAAAGCAAAACTGTTTTGGTTTTCATCAAAACATTTTTTTATATGAAACATTTTCATATGTATATGTAAGAAAAGAGAGATGGTATTATTCAGTCCTGAAGTTAAGTGCTACTGATTGTTAATCGGCTGAATGTGTTAAGTGAGTTAAATACTTGTTAACCTTTTTCGACGCAAATATTTTATTCTCTCTAAAAGCGATTATTCCGAGGATTAAACTTTCTGTGCGCAAATTGCTAAATAAACGCATATATATTTCACTTGTAGGCTTCAACGCCAAATACAATTTAAAATGTTGAAAACAACTTTATACGTACGTGTAGACGAAACCATGCATGCATCGCATCACTATGATCAGAAATGATTATAAATTCTTATCACGTTTCGAGTCATACACGGGACATTTTTGATGTTCATGTTTCGAAAAACGTTAAATAACTAAGAAAAGAATGTAAATTAATAAATGCTTTTTGTCAACAGCTGAAGTACAATTTTCTTGTGAATATAAGTCACTGAACTTAAAAAATGTTGGAAGTTGGAAAAAATTTCAAAAAAATAAGTTTTTTTTTTGTCAAATTGCGATGATTATATTTTTTTAACTAGTTTTTAAGCATTTGAATCATTTTCGAGCAAGCAAAGGCGGGGAAAATTTGAACAAATGTTAAATTCATGTTGCGAATCGGAAAAAGAAATCAAGTTTGTTCAAGTTTTCTTATAAAGGCTTTCTATAATTAAGGATGCTAAACGATTTTGTTATAACGAAATTTTGGAAAAAATGTTATTTTTAATTTTTTTCATATTTTCATGAAGGTCTTGCAAATTGGAAGATAAGTAATTCGAGTGTTTATATTTCAATATTAAGCCTCACCGAACGTACTCATTTTATTACATTGCATGCGCGATACGAGTTCATTAATCGAGCCTTTAAAATCTGTCATAATGTATTGCATACGAACTTATCTCATTATATTATGTACTTTTTTAGAGAGAGAGAGAGGCTCAATTTCATGTTAGAAGGGTTGCCAAATACTCTTAGCTAATACTGTCAAATTCATGCAATAAAGATATTTCATTATTATGGTCACTTTTCGTGTTTTTGTTTTTTAACATACCCAATATCAACAGAGAACAAATACAATAAAGAAATTATAACATTTGTTTCCTCAATACGAAAACACAAAGCAAGATTAGTTCGGTGCGAATAAAGAATTGTAAAAATGCACTTAACACAATGTTAGTTCACTTTAAGCTTCTCTTGTGATAACAAGCGACTTTCGGAGTTGTATCATTATTGCATTGCTAGGAAACATATCAAAATGCTTGAGAAGCATTATAATAAAGGGAAAAGTATCGCAGCAATTTAATATACACGAAGAGTGAAACGTGATTAGAGGGATAAAAACTAGAGTAGAAGCAAAATAAGAATTGCTTAAACAAACTTCTAAATAGTTGTTTATGTCCATTTAAATTCTGAAAAAAGTTGTTTCGTTTAGCTATGCGAAAAATTCAAAAAGCTTTGATCGCAGGACGAGGGACCGAGTATGCAAACAATTTCAACTAATAAATCAGTGACCGTCGATTCAAATCTCAACGGCGGTCGGCTTAGATGCTAGTCTTTTCAAATTTAAGTCTTCGATATTATTTCTCTATTAAATTAATAATGACGATACTTTTTCAATTGAGTGATGACCTCTCACTAAAAACTTAAATTAAATTTGAAAAATTGTCCCTTAAATATGATAAGTAAATAAATGATAAAGTGTTTGCATGTAACGATTCAATGAAAGCAAAAATAAAATTCGTAAACGTTGGCACCCCTAAGCAAAGCTCATATCAATGGACATGAACCAATGCATTGACAGCACACAAAATTCCAACAACTGTTAGTTTGAAATGATAAAGATGAGGTAAAACACGAACAATACAGTGGAACGGAAATTTACAAACAGATACTAAGGGAAAAAAAAGAGAAAAACAAGAATAGAAAAAGTGCAATGAAATGTAAAAATGTATTTGTGCGTACATGACAAATACATGACATTCCACAATGCTCCTAAATAACTGTGTATAGTTAATGAAGTGCAGATTTAAAAATTCTTGCATGTGTATGTATATTAATGGCCAAAAATTGATCGTGAAAATAGAAGTGAACTTTAAATTCGTCACCGAAAAAACTTCATTGCCTATTACATCTGAAGCTTGAGTTTTATTTTTGAAAGCGAAGTATATTGTCCTTCATTTCTAGCGCATTTATATTTCGTGTTTTTTAGCATCTGCCCAGTATGCGTGTGTATCAGAAACAAGTAGATAAAGCATCTAGTTTTATGAAACAAATAAAGTGAGAAAATTGTAAACGTAAAAGGAAATTGGATTTACTATATATTTTTGCTAATATACAAAGGCAAAAAAAAGGTGATAAAGTGCGAATGCGCAAACGTTATATGCCATACACGGCAGGATTCTCCGAATGCGTTCGTCAAAGAGAGATGAAATGATTTCATTAGAAACGTTTGTGCAATCGTTTGTACGTGAGCGCAAATAAAACGGTTGAGCAGTTAAAAAAAGGTGAAGTAACAGCAACAACGCAATACGTGAGATAAAAATAAATTGAGAAAAACAAACTATAGCGAGAGCGATCTCGATAAAAGAATTTAAAAGAAAAAATGATAAACAGAGAAGAGATGAAGCGAAATAATACATCATAAAATAAAAAATAAATTTAATAATCAAAGATTTCACACAAAAACAAAAAACAAAAAACTCAAAAAAATGTCGAAAGATTTTTGCAAGTTTTAGTTTTATTTTGAAAAGGATAAGGATAAATATATTTTGTGTGTGTGTGTATGTATGTAAGTGTGGGAAGCAAAAGGAATATAATTCATGCACATCCGAGCTATATATGTATGTGTGAAGATATGTTGTTAATTAAATTTTTTCAATTATTTTATATTCACATACAAATTTGATTTATTTTCTTAAATGTACGTCTCGTTGATTTGTGTTCATTTGAGTCAATCTAAACTTTTAAACTTTATTTTCTTTGAAAAATCTTAATTTTTTGTGTTTTTGTCTTTTTTTTTTTTTTTTTTTTTTCAAATTAATGTCAAATAGCAATTGATAAATAAAATTTTATTCCATTTAACGAAAACCTGTGTTAAATTCGATTGAACAAAAAAACAAACAAAAATTATGAAGAATAATCAATCAAAAAGTTCCAACAACAATAACAATAACAACAAAAATCATTTAAATTATTTAAATAATATTAATAAAAAATTTAACAACAATAACATTAAAGGCATTTACAAATTATCAAAATCCGCGTCTTCGCCCAACAATACCACCGCCAGCAGTAATCATAATAGCAATCATAGTAATAACAATAATAATAATAATAATAATAATTTAATAAAAAGAAATCTTAAAAGTAAAAGAAAATCGCATCGCCTGGTTGTTGGACGCAGCGTAAGCGTTAATCATAATAATAATAATAATAATAACAAAATGGGTGGTGGAAGGAAAGACGCCAGACGCGGTTTGGAGCCGCTTGAATTTGAAGAATGCACTGTTGATAGTCCAGAATTTCGCGATAATTTAAATCGTCATGAAAAAGAATTGGATCACACCAGCCACCAAATTAAACGCATCATCAAGGAGGTTAAAGATTTGATGAGTGCGGCAAAAGGTAAGCTTTCGCCAACACTGTCCACAGCATGCTATGCTTCCCTTCAATGCATGCATTGCCTTTCTTATATGTCGTTAAATACTATGTATGGAAAAAATTTGTTAAAATATTAATTAATTTATGTCAATTTGCAAACTAAATTGCAAGATTTTCTTTCAATGTTTTTCAAACTTTGTACGCAATTAAATTTTTATGATAAAATTGCAATTAAGGACCTGATTTCGAATTTTTTTTTTTTTAATGTTTTTATATTTTTGAAAATAAGGTTTAAGGATTTGCGTATATTTAGAAAAATACTAATTATTATTTTTATTTTTTTTTTTGCACATTTGGTGTAATTAGTATATCTCTTCGATGTCAACAAGAACAATGCTTTGTTACTTGTATCCGTAATAAAATATTCTTACAGTAAGAATTAAGTTAGCTTAGAGAAAAGCAGAGAAGGCTATGGTTGCAGCCTGAGAGGTATATCCTCGATTGGTAAGTGTTTACATTCATTACGGTTGTGATCGTAAATAAAGTGTTGTCTACTGTATTAGTAATTAAAGCGTGATAAGCGACTTGGTAGTCGCCCTTGTTATCAACTAGGCTGTATGTGTGCTCTGTATGGAAGTCCCCAAATAAAAAGTGAAATATAAAATTCTGTTCAAAGCTCTACGCAGGTATGGTAGTGCCGAGGCTTAGATATTAGGTGCTAGTTCTAGTTGATATATACATATACATATATACATAAATATACATCGCAAAATTTACGCATTAAATAGAAAACAAAGTTATTTTCATATCCATCACTGAGGCGTGATTCCTTTTGTTAAAAGGTTTGCAACATCTGGAACAAAGCTTCAGAGACCTCATAAGGTGTATATATTCTTGACCAGCATCAAATTTTGCATCAGTTTAAGCATGTCTGTTCGTCCGTCTGTGTAATGTCTGTTGTAAACCTACTCATGACCGCAAGAATGAAGCTATCGAATTCAAATTTGGCGCAAGTAATCGATGTTATTGCGCGCAGATTGGTATGTAAAAAGGGCCAAATTAGTCGAAGGACACGCATACAGTACCACGTCAGCCGAGGACGCATCTGTTTTTCAAAAGAGCTGAACAATTGGTTTTTTGCTCATCACTTATAAATTACAGCGGATACACAAAAATTTGGAGGTATATTCTATATGCGATGCTGTAGTATCTGTACAAAAACGGGAAAAAATCGACCACGTCTACCTTATATTATGGTGGATCAATACATCTACCTTATATTATAGTCGATCAAAATTTAATTTTTTTTCGATACCTTCAAAACGCGCTTCATCCACGCCCAGTTAATATTATAATAGAATATGCAAATTTATATTTTTCCTTTTTTTCACTCTCTTGTAGGATCAAAGTGATGGGTCACGACCGAATCTAATTTTGTTATTAACTCATAATGTATTGAATATCATCACACAAATAGGCAAATAATTTTCATGGCTTTGGCATGACAGGCTCTTCTATTGAAATTCTGACCAACGAAATGTCCCATGCAATAATTAACTTGTTTCACGTGGTGCGTGGCATATGGCACCGTTTTGGTGAAATCCAATCCAATTTAGGCAGAAAGAGCTGGTTTACGATAGAGCGATATCGAGCATCAGTAACAATCCTTGATTGATCAGTCTCACTTTCGAAGAAATATGGCCAAATTTTCATTATATTTGAAATATTGTTCAACAATGAAAAAGGGCGTTGCTTGGTCGCGTAATGGTCAATTTTTACTAACTCTAAACTCTCAGTTGGCAGTGTTTTCCTTTTTTTTTATTGTCAACATTTTACCACAAAAATTACGCCAAATTCACACTCTTTATTTATATCACTGTGTTCAAAAAGTAAGACCAAATTAAATTTTCTCTCTTTTTAAATCTATTTCTTATTCCAAATTTATTTCGTCGCTTTCAAAAGTAGTTTTCAAACCCAAACCGTATTCCTTACTAACAGTTTAGCCGGGCCGAAGGAATTCATAGTGCACAACACGTCGATGGTCGAAGAGAACTGTTAACATAACCTTGGCTTCGGAGTGGTTTTTCCGATCTTGGCTTACCTTTTGCACAATATTCGCTCGATTGATTAGTTGTGTCCGAGCCGTGTGCGTAGATCCAATTCGCATCTCATTTCATTTCGCACACAAAATTTAATGCAACTTCTTTATGTCCGGTAAATTTAAGCGCAGCTGAAACTGTAATGAGGTTTATGGTGTGAAATTTGATACACATGTCTGTCACAGAAAAAAATTTCTAATGCTCGCGCAATTTTAACTCGAATATTGGTCTTCCTTCTTATATATATATATATATATATATTTCATTAGACAAATAAAGCATCGATATACTTTCCAAGTTAATTTAAACAGCGGGATATTATAGTGATGCCGAAGGAACGTACGAAACGATTCCGCAACAATTGTAAAATATTTCTGTTAATAAGACAAACAAAAATATGGTTTCCGCGTTACACTTAAAAAAGGATTAAAAAAAGTGTCTTTCCGATTTGACTTAATGCAAAGAATTTGAATAATTTTAAAAAAAGGAGACCCGCAAGTGAATGTATTAGATTTAAATTTCTCTTGCCATTATACCGTATACCACTTGTGGTGCAACGAGGAGCTACGCAGCACTCACAACGACTTGGGATAGACTCGTCTTTTAATCGCATTTTGAATCGATATAATCTTTTCTGTCCGTCTGTCCGTTTTGTTTCTTTTATTTCAACCTATAGGTCACAATATTTGGGATATATTTATTTGGTAATTTGGTACACCGTGATGTTTTGGGCCAAAGATGAATATACCATTTTGAAAAGGGCGCTATAAGACTAACTGTAGTAAGCGAAATGATGTAAAGTATTTCACGGTGAGCCATACTTGATTTTAATTAACAATATTTTGAATAATCGAAAATAGAGAAAGAGCTTTTTGAAATTTTGATAAGAATGTCAAGTTTTTGTTGTTTTATTTCTGCTAATCGTATCTAGATTTTTGTAGTTTGAAAAACTTCGATTAAGACGAACGAATTATCTTTGAGTATAAGGTAAACAATTATTTGCTAAGTAATTTCATTATAAATTAAAATTTTCTAATTACTCTTCTTCTTCTTCTTCTTCTTTTTTGTTTTGTTTTGTTTTTGGGTCAAATTCAACATTGCCATTGATTTATTTATTAGGTAGTGTAGAAAATATCAAGTTTTCATATCGACACTGACTAATCGAGTTTACCTGTTTCTCCCATAATTCCTATAAATTTGTAAATGCCTCTAAAAGAGTTAATTAATTTTAATGATTTTTGAAATTATTTTGTTACACTGACTGAGGCCATGAAAAACAAAAACTTAGGAAATACTTAGCCAAATGTTTATTATTTTTTTTTATTTTTACATTATATCATATGATCGCTATGATCGTATTTAAAACATTTCTATATAAAATGTATTTTACACCTTACACTTAAGTATTGCTATATAAAGGGGTGAAAAATTTTTGTTTGCGATGGCCGGACATACATAAATTCTGTTCCAAGCTGGACATGATTATATTTTTGTAGGCCATCGCTTAAATGTCAACATCGTTGTGTTGGTCGTTTTGCTGCAAAACTTTGCTAAAATTTATTAGTTGGCCTGAAGAAATCTTTTAAAATGTAAATAATTTTTGGGAATCGTTTTATTTGTTCGTAAATTATCGCATTTTTAGGCAGCAATGCTTTGGAATGAAGAATCGTAACTATAATTCTTATTCGTTCAACAAATAATAAAAGAAACCCGTTACAGTTAACGATCGATGATGCCTTGCGGCAAAGCAGGTATAAATCGTTTTCTTTTGAAAATTCATCTTTTTTGAAAAAACCTAACCAATGATAATAAGAAATTCAATCTGCCATGGGTTTTTTCCCAAAAAAAAAGAAGATGAAGAAGAAGAAATCGCACAATTTTTATCATTTTTTCAATACAAAAATATATAATTTATGAGAGTGATGTAAGTCCACATTACTCACAAACATAATGTTGAGTTCGAAAATTACCTCACATAATTTCTTTACCCAATTTTTTTAGATATGTGGCAACACCGTTAGTATTTGATCTACTACCTTATAACGAAAGCAAGTAGAAACACTATAGTGGGCCACGACCCTACACCGCCCTGCTGTTATCCATGCGACTACTTTTGAAAATAAGGCGTTATATTGGAACTGGTGGTGAAAAAATTGTCCGATTCGAACCATTTTTGACAGTGTTGGCTCTTGGGCCGAAGCAAGACTTATCAAAATATCTGAAAAATGATCACCTGTAGGTTGAACATAGGAATGAAAGACGGACAGATAAGCTTATATCGATTCGAAACATGATTCTGAATGGATAGGCGTAATAAAAGGGGTGGTCTATATCAAGTCCGACGCAAATGGCGCAGGATATAATGGAGAATCTTCTCATATACTATTCCGTATCGAATATTTTCCAAATTGCAATTTTTTTCTTTCTTTCAATTAATAGCTGCATTCTGGCATAATTATGCCGCGCCACCTAATCACAAAGCATTGTTGTTTTGATTTCTCATTATATTTTCTCCGGCTTTTGACAATATGATATGAAGCGAGAACCATTAGACTACTATTTACAACTATTTTCAATTGTGCATAAGAGGGTTGTTAAAAAAAGCAAAAAAAAAAAAAAAACGAATTTTCAAAAACATTATAAATTAAAGGGTAAAAAAGTTGTTTGGTAATCCTTTGGTTTTAATTCCTCCAATAATATGCAACATTAAAGTGTTTGCAGCTTTAGAAAATTGCATAAAATATGAGTCAAAAGATATTGAATGCGTTGTTCTTGTCTCCTTCAAATGTTTTAAATAAGCGTCTACTCTGTTATAACTCTTCAAATAGTTGATCCTTTATGTGAACCTAACCTTTGTTCATTGTGCCACTATGTCACATAAAAATATCCCATGGAAATATGCATGGACAGATCTAATCGCGTACTTGACTTGCCTGCTTGGCTACTCATGCGGACATCAGGCGGACAGATAGGCAGACAAGCTTGGATCGATTCAGGACATCATTCTGGATATGATTAAAAGAGTGGCCACAAAATTGTTACTTTATTCGCAACCACTAAACTTGATTAGAGTTATGAAGACATTGGAGTACGCAAAACTCATTTAAGATACGTTTTATCGTATGTGCAGAACTAATTATAAGTTCAATTTTTTGTATTTCATACTCGTATTAAAAGAAAGTATTTCTTCGATTTTACGGTACATTTATATACATAACAATTTAAGAGTCACTTTTGACTTCATATAGATTATGAGCAGCAAATGTATGTGTATTGGTCAGTAGTCAATAGTTTGTTAAAACTAACAACAAACAACACGCATTGACCTTGCAGCTTTTATTGAAAAACTCTTATAAAGTATTGGCTCGAGAAAGAGTCGAAAGAAATAGTAAAGTAATTTCCATTCATCCGTCGTGAACTTGATTTTTCTTCGAAAACTTGATGAACATATGAAACAATGCGATCTTCAGTGAATAAATAAGTGTTAAGCCTTAAGGAATAATGACAATAATGACAGTATGCAACTAAACAAATAGTCATAATAAGAAGTGATTTCTATATATATATATATATATATATATATATATAGGTTGTAGCGTAAAGAAGAAGTTTTCCTTTTAATTCACACTACGTTGTCGCACACAGTGTTACCAGTTTCGTCTAGATTGTTAATTGTTTGAAATAATAAGAAAACATGAGAACACTATAGCACATATATATATGCATCTATGCATCTACATGTATGCATATGTATTCTTCAATAATAATATTTATTAACGTATACCCACTAATGACGTCGCTTGTAATTAACGCCACTAAATTTGATGTAAGTGTTTTAGTTGTCTATTATATTCCTCGTATTTACCTCCTCTTGTAGGAGTAAATAAAATTCCTCTTTGCGATTTTACGTTCGCGTAAGAATCGACAAAGTATTGAAATTTAAGTTTTAACGTTTCCTTCTTAAGGGCATATATCAATAGTGAAGATTAGATAAGTTTATCGATAATCGTACAAGGTTATCATCTCTGATGCTTTGTTGCTGTGAGCGACATTTAAAAAAATGCCTTCAATATTGTTATAGCTTTTTTTAAATTACTTCAAGTAAAATAATATTATTTAATAATTACGATAAGCCTTTATATAAACGTTCATAATTTAAAAAAAAAAAAAAAAAAAACAAATAAGAAAATTTTATTTTCTCATGGCTGAGTCTGTCCATACTCAGCATTTTTATCTTAAAACAAATAAGAAAATTTTATTTTCAATTATCGCCGAATCTTCTGCACCTGTCACCTCTATTTGCAAGTAGCATATATAAACTGTTATGAGCGTCGCAATGACAATCGAGATATTCTCAGTTTACTTGGCCGATTTGCCTTTTCATTTTCAACACACACACAAAATTGCGTGCAAGATTTTTCAATATCTTTGATAAAATTGAAATCGACTCACTTCACTTTTACACAACAATCATGTTGTGCAGATGAACAGGCGAGTTTGATTAAATCGAATCAAAATTATACATTATCTATGGTCTCTTAAGTGTCGTTTTGAGTGTTGCAAAAGTTTTGACAAAGTAAATATACCTCGTGCCCCCGGTACAGAGTATAAAAACGAGATAAATCAAATTTCGTTATTCTAAGGGCGATTTTTTTATCTTACATCGTATGAGGGTGTGAACTCTCTATGTCTCTGTATATATATATATATCTAGTAAAGACACGTACCAATAATTTTAACACAGGTCCCGAAAGAATTGCAATGGAAATATACTTGAAATATAAATTTTCTACAATTTTTTCAAAAAATATTGTAAGCAAAACATGTCTTTATGTTAATTAATTCAAAATTTTGGTACGAAAAAAGTCCAGAATGAGATTGGAAAAGTGAAAATATATTTATTTATGTCCTGTGGCCAAATCATGTAGTGCGAAAAAATGAAACTAATTTTACGTGAATCCTTGATCAATAACCTTTGCAACGATGGGCGGATTATATTCAGTTTTGTTTTGACATAACAAAAACCTTCCAAACATTGCTCCTGCAGTAGCCCATATATGTAACACAAATTTTCAAAGTCCCATAAAGAATTTTCCCAAGCAAAACTAAAGTAAACGGAGTAGTGTAAGGTATTCAATGGTGGGCCATGTCGCACTATAGCGTTTTTACTTGGTTTCATTCTCATATCGGTACTTAACGGTAGGATGGAAATTTTTCCTGTTATAATTGTTTTAGTTTAGAAGTAAGGCGGAAAAATCCCCTTGAAAACAAGGTGACAGGAGATCTGTTTATTTGAAATTTTATTTACGGGAACTTATATGTACAATGCTCCGTTCTCCTGTTCCGTCCATTTGAATATTACGACTTAACTCAATGCTCTGTATATAGCCTTTTACGAGCCAATTACCATTGCCTAACATTATCGCGACATTTTTGTGTTAATCCTTTTTTCCGCCAAATGTTCCGCGAATGGTCGTCAACTGCATGCGACATCTGAAGCATCACGAATGTATATTTGGTCTTCCCCCCTTTTTTTTGCATTTTGGTCTTTTGGAAAATCGATTAGTTTGAAACCTCAGATCATCAACTGGGGAATTTTCGTAACAATATGTAGGGGAAATTAAATAAAAAAAAAAAAAAAATCGTATTGATGTGAAAATTATCTGTTTCTCTTTGACGAAAAGACGTTGATAGGTGTAATAAGCAAGAAAACTGTTTTCATCTTAGGACCAAATTCGTCAGGCCAAAGCCGATTAATGATAAGAAAAGTTTCCAAACAAAAAAAAAAAAAGCAATTACATAAAAATAACACAAGTCTTTTTCAGTAATTCTATAAAAGAGGCGTTTGTTCGTTTTATCAAATTGACGTTGAATAAACGCAAGCGAGATAATAATGCAATAAAATAGTCAAGTCTTTGTTTGTGAGCGCGTTTATATTTTTTTCATATGTATATATATATATATATAAAAAAAACATTGATAAAATTCGCTAGTCTTAAGGCCAATTGCTTATCTACTTATTGTAATGTTCCATCGAATGTAAGACAACTAAAGCGTCTTCTTTTGCAACAACGTTTTATGCTAATCTCTAGCAGTTAGACTAAATGTTCTTCGGTTGTATTTGTAAAGCATATTATGAATTCTATTTGGGCATTCTGCGTTGCTCGTGCGAAGCTATTCTCTAGTAGTGGCTACAATTTGCGGTCAGACAAGTTTTAGTCCGTGCATCACGATTACATTCTTTTCCACATTACATTGGTTCTTCGAGAATTTTTCCGCAACCACTAGTTGCGTTCTGATTTTGCTTTGACTCAAGAGATGTCAGTTAAAGCATTGCCAACTTAAGGAAAAAAAGTGTTCTAATAAAGCCCTCAACACTTTGTAAGGGGGTACAATGAGACTGTGAAGGCGCATCCTTTAATTTGTACGAAAACATATTTCTACCCACTTTCATGAAAGAGCGTAAAATAGCTCTCTCAGGTGCTGAGTAAAACTGTGATTTCTCAATCTATAAATTATTCACCCGAAGTGTAAGCGTAAGTAAGTGCAGTTTCTTTTTGGAAGAAAACGCATTTCGCCTATTAAGAGGCCACTTATTATTTTGCCAATGTGCAGTTTTCAAAAACTTGATAAACATATTTCTGGAGGATGAACTTCAATTTGTTTAGCTTGCTTGAAAGGTAATTTTATATAGATTCATTCTGTGTACAGTGAAATGTTTTGCGTTTACTAATTTGGACAAGTCCAACCATATCTGTGTTCTAAACAATTAATTGAGCTCTGTTACAGCGCTCTATTTAGAGAGATGGTAGGTGTCTTTGCTAGCTAAATTCGTGTTTATCTTCCTTCACACTCTTACTTCTCATAAAAGTTCGCGTATTGGAGTATACCCGAAACACCCCATGATGCGATCAAACCAAATTAGCCTCTCTTGTATGGATAATAAGGGCTTGCTTTTCATGATAATCCCTTTATATGTAAGGTGTAAGAAATTCGCCTATCTGATCCAAAATCCCTACCATTCATGGTTTTGCTAAATTCCTATTATTTGTCAATTTTCATCACATAACATTTACAAACTCAGGCCCTTTTGCCATGTACGGACTTACATTTTCTAATGAACTTTATATGCGGTCATATCCAAAAAATAGACCCACGTGGTCCAAATTCGATAAGGCTGATTTCTGTGTCAAATTACTTATATACAATATACGTTTCAATTTTCGTAGGAACGATTATATGAGACGATGTTCGAAAAATTTCCCAGCCGAACAAACTTTTTCATAGCAATGTAGAATATTGAAATATTTTTATTCAGCGATTTTTGTCGAGAAATTTTGAAAATTGCAATATTTACCTTACTTTCAAAGTCGTTATATGAGGATTGCTCGAAAAAGTAGACCGATCCGAACCGTACTCAATAGAGTTCATCCTTGCATCAAAGCACATACGTGTACCAAATTTCATCAAAACATCTCAAAAACATGTAGACCGGTAGGCTGAATACAAATATACATGGATATACGGACCGACAAAATTAAATCGCTTCCAAAAATGATTCTGAATCGATTGTTAAATGAAAGGCATCATACGTCCCTACACAAATTTATCAAATAAATTTTGCACCACAGGTGGTGTAGGGTATAATTATTTATTCGATAGAAAATTTAACTAAATTTAACTAAATTTTACTGCAAAAGAATAAAGCAATATTCCTAAATATATGCATACAAGGCAAAGTTGCTTAAAAAAAGTTAAAATAAAAATTTGCAATGTTTTCGTGTCCTCCATTAACAAGTAAGCGGGAGTAGTCAGTCGCGTTTGGCGTCAATTTCAATTCTAATATTGGCGGGGCAAAGTTTTTTTTATTATATAAATGCTAACATTAAACTATGTGTAATTCGTGCCTGTAGTTAGATAACAGCCCTGTTTTTATTTTTTTGCTCTTGCTCTCTCCTGAAAGTTAAAATAAATGATGGAAACGTAGGGAAAATTTTATTTAATTCGCAGACATATGTGTAAAATAATTAAATTGCATCCAATCTTCAACTTTCATCTGAAATTTCTTAATTTCAGCATTCTATACTCTATTATGCCTTCGAAAACTTGGGAAAGCAGGAGAGGTAATCGATTTTTTCTATATATATGTGAGGAATTGTCGAGAACAATCATTGAAAAATTGTGATAGCGACATGAACATGCCCTTGAAATCTTTGTAGGTAATTTTTGGTCTGTTATTGGTGCGAATGTATTTTGAAAAATTAGTTTATACCTTGGTGGTGTATACAAAAAAAAAAAAAAAAAGTATCGCACAAATATACAAACAAAAAAGATTTAAATTTGCATTCAATACGAACTCAAACTAATTAACAAGTATGTGAGAATTATTTTCTCGTGTGCAAAACGATCGAAAAGGCTAATGCAGGGTGAGACGTCAAACTTTAACACTGTTATTTGTTATTAAATTGCATGCGATCACTACCACTTTTTATTTGAATATTTATTTACTAGTTTGTGAAGATTTTTTTCCCCTTTTTTTCACACTTTTGTGCAACTCTTAAAGATATGACTGTAACTAACAATTATTATTATTTTAACATTATTTTATATATATATGTACATAGATATTATTATTATTATTATTATTTCGTTAATAATATTATTATGTCTCAGGCAGAGAGCTCTCCAACGATAAAAGCAATATTATCTTGCAACAATTTAACTTTTTAAAGTGCTAAACTTAGTTAGACTTCAGTAATGATTCGATTGCGTCTAGCTCTCTACCACCCTGTCACTGATTAACTAATAAATTTTACTATTTTTATTAATTAATTTTGTCTTCTTTTTTTACGCTCTCATGCCCTTCTTTTTCGCTACAATAATTTGCCTTTTCAGGACGCTTTTAATATATTTATCCATATAAAGTTTAATATAAGAAAAGTGTTTTATGAGTTTTCATATCTCGCAACAACTATATATCGAACAACAATCAACAATAAAAATAATGAAGAAGTTGGGAAATGATCATGTGAAAGTCAAATGCAACGAATTCTTTTTTTTTTCCAGGCAAAGCTATCTCTTCGGTCTTTAGTCCTAGTTTAGTAGTTTACTCAATAAGTTCGTAGGTAAGGTCTGACGACGTTGGACACAAATGATTTTTAAAAAGGTACGAAATTTATCAAAATGTTACGACATTCCGACCATACTACCGTTCTACAAGTTACACTCGTTTCGCTGATGATGCTACTTTTGCTTCTAGTGTTCGAAATAATGGAAAAATTTCAATTTCATTTTATAATGAAAAGCATTGCTTTTTAAGGGGCAGAGAAATACGATTCAAGTGACGCAATGGCTTGATAACTGCTATTTGAATTGTGCTTCATCCAGAGGTATGGTAAAGAAACGGTAATTGTTGATGATGATACTGAACGCTCCGGTCGCTTAATTTCCGCAATTGTTAGAAAACTGAAAAATGAACTTGCATGAGATAATTGACAACTTAGTTGTGTGAAAAGACAGTCAGTGTATTTGCTATTTTGTATGAATATTTTTCCATAAGAAAGCTCCGCTCGAAGTGAGTATCGCGTTTGCTCACATTTGGTCAAAAACAACATGACACATAAATTGATCCCGACAAGCGTCGATAGCCATCCAAAGCGACCAAAAAATGCAGTAGTCGACTGAAAAGCTTAGGGTGTACATATTTTAGGATGTGCGTGAGATAATATTCCTAAACTATCACGAAAAGGGATAAGAGATTAATAGTGAGTGCTACAGAGAACTATTAGTGCCTTTTTTAATGACGAAATCCCCAAACCTTTCGAAGTTATTAAGAAATGTCTCATACTTAAGTGCACGGTGTCCGATTGAGCATGGCTTGAAAGGAGACGTTAACTAGCAGCTGGGAGGGAAAAAGTTTGCCAATTAGGTGCCAGACGACTACTGAACTCTTAGTACGTGGGTATGGATAATTTCCATTCCTTTGGAGAAGGCGAGAGCCATCTAACACAGCATCACAAAACTCCTCCATAGGTGATGTCAAACTGTCCGAGAGACAACAGAGAAACACTTTCGACAACTCATTGCTACCTCTTCCTTCGGATATATCATGAAACACAAATCCTTCAATATCGTCTCAGAGATTCTGAATCCCCGCGGGGATATATCGATACTCTTAGCTTAGCCTAGCCTCTTCGAGGCATAATAATTAAATCAGGCTGAGACCTGTCCATAAAATAGATCTCTATAATAGCGTGACCATACATAGAGATCCGATTCCGATCAATTGTTTGGCTTTGTTGGGGTTATTTTCAATCCTTGGGCATGTCCAAGCACGCAAGGTAAATTAATTTCTATTAACTCATTTGTAATTTTTAGACCCTACAGCACTTGTGGTACAAGAGTATTTTAAGTTCGTGCGTATAAGTGTACAGCACCCAGAAAGACTTGGAGTAGACCCACCTAAGCTTGTCTATTCGTGGATATAAAAATTATTTTTCTATTATCCAATGCCGAGGTGCTTTGGCCTAAGGACGATTGCTAATGAGAATGGTTCGGATCGGATCGCGCCCTATTTGACAAAGGCATTATACAAATAACGGTATTAGACGAAGCAGTGTAGGGTATTTAATGGTGGACCCCGCCCCACGACACGGTTTTTGCTTGTTTAAAATGCAAATTTAACAAATAATTAATTCGCTTATCTCTTAAATATTTTAGTTCTGCACTGACATTAAATTTTACGTCCGATAGAGTTCGAGAGTTGAACAGAATGCCTGAACATGCCATCGCATTAAAACTTTTGTTATTTTAATTGAAATAAAGCGGATTTTCTCTTAAGCTTTTATTCAATTTCTGATGAGATCGAAATTTCGAGCCGATCGTAGCCCCTCTCGAAATCCAGGCACGAAATTGTTTTTGAAGAACAAAGGCCCTCGCGGCAATGCGCACCTCCTCGCAAAGTAAGGTCATGCCTTTTGCAAATGTAATGTTTATTGCATATGCAAATACTGCGATCACCATAAGGTCGGATTAGTGATCTATCAATCAACACTACTTAAGTGCAATGCGTTTATAAATACTATTATTATGGCTTCGAAAAGCGAATTGTCAGCACGTTCGCAAAGATAACTCTCTTTCTTTCTGTCATTGCTGTTATTATTATTATTATTATTATTATTATTATTATTATTGTTGTTATTGTTACTGTTGTTGTTGTTGTTGTAATATTTTACCTAGCCTTTGTTTTAACGTACAGGAGGAAAGCTATATTATAATAGAAGATGGGATGATGTTATCGTGACTGTTCTGTTTCAATAACCCCGTTTATTTTATTGTATTTTATTGCCCATTGTACGTACACCTTCGTGCGCACATACCAGTAATATTGTACGATTACATTGTTTTAATTTTTTTTTTTTTTTTTTTATTATTATATATGAACTCATTCTTTCCATTCTATATGATGATATTAATAATTAAATACCATTTAAGAATAATTTTCACAGGTGGTTTTCTTCTTTTTGCGCCTTAACGGTTTACAATTTTTTATTAAACACTTACACTGTGTAACTGGATTGTATTGGTTTGAAAATTTGAAAAATATTTACTGAAATTATAGGAGATAGATTCCCATATTCCATATTCCATGTATTGTATATGCCATTACATCATTCATTGGTGTTTATTATTGTTCTCGTTATGGGAAAGTGGTTAGAGTTGTTATCAAAAACGAGGGACTGACTTGCCATATATTCTTCTCTCAGAAAGTTAATAAATTGTGTAGAACATTCGAATACATTGAATATGAGACTGGATACTGAATACACCCCGTCTCGCAAGATACATGCTTGCATTGTTTGAAGGTCGATCGTTTTATTTTACCTAAAACGAATGAGATTTTCTACTTCCAACAGTACGAAAAGATAGATAATAACGATACCTAAGATCGTATTATCGTAGAACTGTATTGTAAGCATTTCGAATGCATTGGGAGTGGAAAAAATGCAGAACTAGAAATCATGCTTCATCCTTCATAATCCTAGAAATATTTTAAAGGCTAAACAAAATCATATCATAATAGCATTCTCTGGTCAATTTTTGCGTTATTTAAAATTTTCCATTCTTGGAACCGAATTTCAACAAAAAAGAAAAGATATTATGCATATACACTAATTATTTTAAATTTAGATACGAATGTATAGCTCGCTCCTTTAAATCTGTTAACTTGTTATTATGTAACGCTTGTGGTACAAGGGTATATTAAGTTTGTGCGGATGCATGCATGCGTATACAACAGCCTGAAGGATTTGAGATAGTTTCAGCTGTTGTTATTATAAGCACTTTTCGAGCTTGTCTGTCCATCTTGCTTTCCTGTGTTCAATTACAAGTCGCAATTTCGGAGATATTTTGGTGAGCTTTGAGCCACGTTGATTTGCTTTGGCCCAAGGATGAACAATATTAAAAATGGTCCGGATCACATCACTTTATACCCTACATCACATATGATACGAGAGTATATTAACTTTGTGCGGATCTATGCAACAACTCAAAAGACTCGAGATAGATCCACCTATTATTATACCGATCGTTCTGAGCTTGTTTGTCCCTCCGTCCGTTTCAAGATATTTTGATGAAATTCGGCACATGGGCATGTTTTGACGTAAAGACGACCGCAGTTGCAAATGTTTTAGAGCGAAACACTTTTCCGATCATTCTCCAACTAATGCTTTATTTTGAAAAGGTTTCACGGAAATGCTTTTACTTTCGCCTTTGAAATCGATTCTTCAAAAAATTGAAATATTCAATGTCAAGTCCTATTTTTAGTAAATTTGTGATTTGTTTCCAAGTAAAGTTTAAAGAAGAAAAGGCGCTGTCATGGTGCTTCCATTTTTATTTGAAAAAATATGAAAAAAGTTTCTTTATGTACTTTAACACTTGTACTCCCACACCCGTATATAAAAATCCAATTATGAATAAATCAGCGAGAACAAGGCGATATGTTCGACTATTCATTGACAAGATAGCCATATTTTTTTTTTTTAAATCAGACATCATCAGTAAAATGAGTCCGTCCAGGCCGGTAATATTAAATTTTTTTTTTTTTGACTAATCATGAATAATCGCGAATATTGTATTAGAATAGTAATTATGATTCTCGAGGAAAGTATAATATTGTAATTATAGATTTGTAATACGTTTATTAACGTGCGTACACATATGTTTTGTTTGTTTTATTCATACACCATAGTGAAGTGCAATTACATTTTCTAAGATTTCCAGTAAATGGATTGGTTTGAAGAAATATTGTATATTGCAGGCTTGAGTTAATAAATTTTTTAACAAAAAGGCCTTTTTTTTTCTTCTCCTCTTTTTTTTTTTTTTTTTTAAGTGCAAATGTGGTTTACACCGCGATATTCAGATTATTAGTAAAAATAACTTTCTCTCTCTACTCTTTTCATTGTTATTTGAAGTAATGTTAAAGTTAAAAATAATGCATTTTTATAAGCATTATAATTACACTTTTGCAAATTTATCTAAAGCTTGAACTTTCACTCTAATCGGTTCAAACGGCATTCGCAAGATTGACTGCAGCGATGCGATGCGCATACATATAATGCAATATCATTCACTCGCGAGATGAGAGTGTATATCACATGAGCTAATAATAATAATATGCGTTTACTTATTATCTTTTGTATTGAAATTTTTAAAAAGAATTTTTTTTTTTTTTTGAATTTTACCTTTAATTTATTTCAATAATTAAGTTTTATTTTTTTTTTCTGCCTATCTTAAGCGAAATGTTAAGAGATCGCAGGATATTATTATTATAATTTCACGTTAACGCCAGTATTTACCTACATTTTATACTGCATTGCATAACTAAAATAAGGCCCAAGTCATCTTATGTCAAATTATTTTCTTTCTTGACGAATGAATAAATGGCGCGAAGTCGTCTATAACTTTTCCTAATTTTTCCAAATCTTTTTGCGAATTTAGTAAAATAAACCCGTGATTAATATAAACACATTGGCATTTGCAAATTAAGCTAAATCGCTTCATGATCAATTGCAAGGCTGATTGGTATAAAAGATCTCAAAAACATGCTTAAAATTTAGCCTCTATCCAGCTATTTTTATATTGCCATGTAAAGGCATACGAGGCGATTCATCAGCGTCTTGGAACCTAAATACACATCTATGTAGTCCAATCTTATTGTAACAAATTAGTCTGTCACGGAGGCCCTTATCACTTTGAGCCCCTTATCTTTCATTCACAACTTACAAATGATCTGCCATCTCTTTCATTTAGTGCAGGAATAGATAGATCATGTAAAGGAAGACTTATGCTTTCTTATTTCTTCTCTTAATCTACGCAAATATAAGAAATCGTCATTTTTGTAGAATCTAATCTAAGTGTACGTTCGAATTTATAAAAAAGTGGTCTCGTCAATTTGATGACACTTCCATAACAACATGTCTATTTATTGTGTTAGTCGAGACTGTTCAAAAACAGTTTCTTATGTTCGCGTTACGACGACTAGGATACAGTTTCCTGTCTCCAGTATTCTGCCTTCATATGTTAATCGGATGAAATTGATCAATCTTTCAATTGTTTATAGTCAGAGACCTCCACTTGAACACTGAAACTGCGACGTCAACTATTTCGCTCAGTTAAAAGCCATTATATCCCAATTAGCTTATCTATCTATCGTTCTGTCGCTTTAGCTGTAAACTATTTAACTCCTTCTATTTATTTATTGTTCTTCTCTGAGCCGGTAAATCGAATCCCAATGCTGACAATGCATTCACTTAACATGATGTGAGTTATACTGCTTTCCCTGAAGTGATCATATAAATAGGTATTGAGTTTGTGTAAATATACCCGATATAAATAACTACAAATTTCCTTTTGTTATTATTATTTATGGAAAAATACGTAACGCATCTTAAGATTCTTTATCTGCCGTAAACGGCTGATTCCTATTATAGCCGAATAAATAAATAAATAGATAAGTATTTTATGTCAATTTTCATTATAAATGCAAAAAATTAGATCTATTTTCTTGTCATATAAAGACATATATATTTATTGTGAGTACGTTTATATGGGATAGATTTGTTTAAAGGATGGTCTCACTCGCTACAAATTTTGCACAATCACTTCAAATCTCAATGTAGGACTTTGCGTCAGCTTTTGCCAGCAAAGGTTAAAGTCGAAATTGAAAATTTTTTCACATAACTCTCAAAGTAATCGGGTAGTCATAAAAATAGACCGATCAAGACGCTTTCCAATAATATTTGCCCCAACACTGAACATGTCAGCGTACAAAAATTTGCGCTCTGTACCGTCCAACTGAAAGAAAAGATGTTCCACGGATGGACGGACACACTTTAACAGATTTAAAAATTGATTCTGAATTAATCGATATAAGAGAAAGATGGCTCGATCGCAAGTCCTTCTGAGTGTTACAAACATCTGTTTAAATTTAATACACTTTCGCGACAGGTGCTGAAGAATATGAAAACCGAAGCACAGAATTGGATTTGTCCAATAATTGTTTGACATACGTAATCGTAACTCAACAATTGTCAATCTTCAGGATAATGAGTAGGAAAAAGACAGTCACCCTAAAAATCTTTCTTATTTTTTTTGCTTTGCTTTGCTGACCTTGAATCGGGAAGAGAAGTCTTCTCGTTTGAAAAAAGATGAACATATTCACTTTTAAGAGGAGTTATTTTTCTTTATTTGCACTCGTTTACATAGCGTAGTGGAAAATTGGTCCAATATATATATTAATCGAAATAGTTTCTATCATTTTGTACAAAATTTTACAATATTTTTGGCAACATGGCGACGTCATGTCGAAAGAACTTATATTGGTTTGGCAGCGATCCACCCACTGCCCCGTTTTCGCACCTCTTCAACTTTACGGGCCTGCCCGCCACCCAAGCTACGCTGCATCGATCTGAACAAGTGCTAATCAGAAGGCGCCATGTCTAATGGGTGAGCTGGGTGAGTAAGCTGGGGGTTCCCATTCGGGCTGCAACAGTGTATCCTGGACAGCTGTTGCAACAAGTGGCCAAAAAATCGCATTTGCAGTTAATTGGTGTTGCCACTTTTAATCCACGCCACATTGAATCCAAAACCGACAATTGAGATATGATGGAACAGCATGACCATAAGCTTGTGAACATGTTTGGTGGGCTTCGGTAGCAGATTTCTTCAAATAAACAACAAAAGCAATGAATTTGATAGACGAAAAATTTCGAGCGCTCTATGATTAGCGTCGGCGCACACTGAATAAATTAATGATATGAAATGGAAGACTGTTATTTTATGTAGAGGAAGGTCAAAACCATCGAATTCGACCGTTACGTACACTGGTATTTCTCATTTCTTTATCGTTTTGACCCGTAGATGTCAATGATCAAAATTTTCGCAAACACCTAATATATAGAAACAAATACAAATGAAATCATGCGGATTACAAAAAAAAAAAAAAAACGAAAAAAAAGAAGGAATTATGTAAGTATTCACACTAATGTAATGGAAGAATATTTTTTTGCTTCAAGCCTTTGCAAAATTTTCCAAGCAGGATTCTAAAAATAGGTAAAATCGTAAAAAATAATAAACGAAAAAAAGTAAGAATAGGTTCGTAATGTCCGCAGTGCGAAATTGCATCGGAGAACGCGACCATCGCTCTAACGTAATAACTAACAGCTTTGTACATATGGTTTAAAAGATGACATAACCATTGAAGCCGTACGATAGATAATGCATGTGTTGAGCAATTATTATATAACAACAACAACAACAACAACAACAAGTGGATGTTTCATAGATTTTATGCTACAATTTTATTATGGGTACTTCAAGTTATTAACCCTCAATGTCCGAGTGATCATAATGAATCGCGCAATCAACGCAGGGATGATAACGTTTTATCAAACGATAATATTTGACTTTATGCTGAAATAAAAATAAACAAAAAAGAGTTGTTTGTTTCCTTATTTTCTTATAAAAAAAAAAAAAAAAAATAAAAATAAAAATAAAATAAAATAAATTTCTAAAATTTTAAAACTACAAATCGAAATCGTTGTGAAAGTTGTAAACTTTGTCATAGTTTTTTTTTTTATTTTTTTCTTGTCTGCCAATCTATTTATATTTTTTTATTTTATTTTTTTATTTTATATTTTATTTCAATGCGGTAATAAATAAACGAATACATTGAAATGTTTACCACAAACCGCTTTTTCCTGTTATACATACGTACAAACATGCATAGAAATATACAAACACACACATATATATATATATATATATATATGAATATTATATGTAAGTAAGATTGTGGATTACTCATCTCCATAATTGTTATCGTCATGAATGAAATGTTCGTCAGTTTTCCTCGCTTATGGAAGCTACGTCGATTGTAAGCATGCATGATCGCTACATTGAGAGTCTACTTTGCCTAATTCATATTTATTTTGTGTGCATATTAACAACAGTGCTCGCGCTACTGACATTTCTACCGAATAACATCGTAACGGAAAAAGAAACAAAAATTGAAAATAATTGTTACAGTCTCTTACGTTCTCTGATCAGTTGATATGTATATGTTGGGTGCAGAATGATGTATGTATTTACAAAATATTTCATTTTAAATTTTTAGTCAATTTAAAATACAAAAAAAAAAAATTGAAGCGAAAACACACATCAGAACTATGACTATTTGACTAAAACAAACAAAAATGACGGACGTCAATGCCTAACTGCCGCAATCAGTAGCAAGTCTTTGAAACATTAGACAAACATGTACAAAAGCTAGGCTCATTTCGTATCGAACCTTTTGCTGCGTCCATCATGAACAGACATATTCGTCATATCAACTAGAGTTTAGTTGATGTAAGTTCACAGTGAACAGTGAAAGCCTCGTCACGTATTTCATTGCACTATCAAAGCAGATGCATAGATAGATCCGCGCACTTTTCACTATTATGGGCGAATTAACGGAGGGGGGAAAGTACTGTAAATATTTCAGAAACCAACATATTTTTTTTTTTTTGTTTAGATGCTTTGATCTTCTAGAAAAAAAAATTTCTTACTTGAAAGGAAGTTTTTCTCCTTGAATTTTAAGGCTATTAGAAAACTACATGCGTCAAAAGTTGGCCATCATACCTATTGAGTTCAAATTTCTTTAGTGTACTGACAGAAGCGTCTACAGAGAGCTTTTATCTCCATTCGAAAGCATATTCAAACAACAATGCTTGTAAACAGGTGGCTTCATAGCGACGATCGTTGCATGGATATGAGACTCAGAGCGATTCGAATAATTAACAATTCTAAGGGCCATAACTGTAGATATGCAGGAGGTTTCATTACAATTCCTTTTTTTGCCCTTATTTTTCGAATGGAATCGTAACGGTAATGTTTCGATATATTCCTCTAACTATAGCCAATTTTAGTTATACTCTGCACCGGTCTTGGGAGGGCATATATGCAAATTGTGGTCATGTATGTAAAACGTAGAAGATCTAGAAATAAATCCATCTTTGATTTTCTGTCCGTCTTTTAACTTATGTTCGTATTCAATCTGTAGATCGCAATTTTGATGAAATTTACTGCACTGACTACCTTTACCTCGAGGCCACACTGTTGATAAGGTTCGGATTGAACTACTTTTGCCAACGCTCTCCATATTGCGCGTTATTTTGAAAAGTCTTTATTTGAATCACTGTACTAAACGAAGCCGACCGTGGCCGACCATGGCCGACTATAGAGTTTTTACTTGCATGGTATTATTTTACGACTTGACATATGGACAACTTTTGTAAGAAGTAGTTCGAATATGAATGGAGATTTATTCCCCATTTTCTACTATTAGTCGTCATCGCTCTTGATAATGTTGCTTTCATAAAGTTACGGAGAGAAAGGCAGGCAATCAAAAATTTAACACTAGCACAGCACATAATGGAATTATGTATTCTTCTAGATTAGACTTTGTAATGTTTGTTTGTGTACTCTACGATAAGTATATACTAATATGAGAATGAATAATGTAAAATCATTCATACATTCACGTGACATAATAGGCACAATCCGCGTACAGACGTTAATATCAATTAGCAATAAACGGCAATACTTTCAGGCATATATACGATATTTAATATATTCAAGACTTTGAGACGAGACAAATAAATGTCTTATTAGTTCAGTTATTTATCTGTTCATTTATTTATTTATTTATTTACATATGAAATTAAGTCGCACACAATAGATCAGAACTGTCGAATTAAATACAGCGGAGAATATTAAGATTACTCTTAAGCTTAAACTTTTACAAACTTATACGAAAGAAAGAAAACCTAAATATAGAAATTTGTATATAAATGAACAAGTAACAATAAAGAAACGACGTACACAATACATACGTATCTAGAATAGAATAGAATAGAGAGGCACACTTGTAGCCGAAATGGACTTTGGGCTACGGATGTACCACTAAAGCGATGCAAACAAACGAAAGTTTGATAACCGGCAACATGGAAGCTTGAAATTTTCATTGGTAATGTTTCTTTCACGCTTTTACTCCGCAAAAAATGAACTCTCCAAGTACTCAATCTGTTATTCTACCAAAGGTTGATTGATATCTATGCTTGTGCGCCAATTATCGACATGAGTTAGAACATGATGTGATTTAAGTTAGCATTTATTTATTTCAATTCTCAGCAACCAAGGTTGAGTTCATTACCATTTTTCAACAAGTAAGGACATTATAGTCGGATAAGGTCGACCCTTAAATAGCTCATATCACTTCGCTTGAGAGATTTCGTGTTATGCGAAAAATTGTCTCTTGTTTTGATGCAAAGACCCACACATTTCATTTGGCGTCCCTTGCTAGGGAAGGGGCGCGAAACGTGAACTGATATGGTCCGCGTTTAGCAAAAGAATTTTTTTTTTTTTTTTGTATCTTATTATTCTTCAATAATTTTAGGGATAAAGTGCCAAAAGTTTTTCTGGTATACCCACGACCAAAGAACAAGCTACGAGTGTTAATTCTAAATTATGGTAGACGTCATGACATGGTGGAATTCGATTTTTCTTAACAATATCTTTTAGTGAATTAAAAGGTGGAAAATTGATTTTATTCCAATGTGATGGGTGATGGATACGCGGGATTCGGCCGCAGCCGAATATAACTTGCTTACTTACATATAACCAATCGTTCAGGGTATGTTCCCTATTTGTGTCAAACGCTGTGATCGGCAGAAAGAGGGGAGGACAGGGAAAGCAGTAGGCACGCGGCGGCCGCAGCCCAATGCCTTTGCGTCCAATCGATAAGTGTTATGTCTTTACCAACTGAGCACTCACTCTGACTATGACCGATGAAAGCTCTGCCGCCCTTGAGATTTGAAACCACGAACACTGACTTGGCAGTCGCGGTTCTGACCTACACGGCTACCCGGGCGCTCATAGAAAGGCTTACTTTCAATGCGAACCTTCATATGAAATCGGTCCTAATAATAAAGCGACCTATGCGGTTCGAATTTCAAATTATTTTGCTACAAAATATTAAAAACAAATAAAAATATTATTGTCGGGCACAATCGATCTTTACATCCCCTACGCTACTTCACCCAGTACCCTGTGCAGTAGTCTTGTCAAAATAAAATATTCCTCAATATTTTTGCTTTCTTCAAACTTTAGTTATTTACATAACACAGTTGCATTGTTACAGGTTTACTCTTAAGTAAGATTCTGTTCCAGATGAAAGCGCAACAAAATCGCAATTTCACGGAAAATCGCCATTTTAATCGAAATTCTTAATAGAACAGAACCGAGAAAAATTATAAATTTTTTTTTGCTTCCTTCACTCAGAATTAGTCCAACAATTTGATATAGTGTGAGCCTTAGACGCTTATAATTAGAAAACAAATCCTGTATCTAGGACATGCACCCAAGAGACCCAAGCGAATCAAAACTGTGCATACCATTCCAAAACCATTGCCACAGTATCACAGTCACAGTAATATTTCTCTTACGTGCCATGAATTGAACCAAAATTTATACAGAACTCTAATGTCTGTATAATGTCTGCTCTAAATATTTTACTGGCCATGAAACATTTGAAATTCTTGCACGCAACTTGCTCAAGTTGAAAATGAGCTGAAACTCTCAAAGGGCGCGCCTACTGTGCAACATAAATGGCAAACACCACTGCTTTCTTCGTTGTTTAGCTGCTACTTAAAGACCGGAATAGACACACGATAAAAGTTTCCCTACATTTTTAAAAATATAAAAATATAGTTTTTTCCTATTTTGTTAGTCTTTTTTGGGATAAAAATGGTATGGTATACAAAATTCCCTACTTGAAAAGATATGCGATCTGTGCATAATGTTTTACGTTTATTTGTACCTGGTGGAGGTACGATATTCGCTTCTGGTTATGGAACAAATCGGGAGCGTACGCACCGAATACTCGACAAAGTTCTTCATATACATAACTTGCATCAACAAACATATTTTTTCTTATCCTTTGGATGTATTTTTTGTATCCTATTGCGCTTACGGGTCCATTAAGTTTGTGCGCATGCATATCAACATAGGTGACATCCAGAAGGGCTTAAGTTACTTTTTGTCCACCTTTTATTATATCGATTGAATCAAAAAATGATTTCATCTAAGCTTGTCTGTCTGTCTGTCCGTTGGATATCTCGTCTTTCCGTTTCTATCTTAACCTGCAGGTAGCGGTTGTTGAGACATTTTGATAAAATTTTTTGCGTCGGTTTGTTTTGAATTAAGAACAAACGGTATTGAAAATGGTTCAGCTTCAACCATTTTCCCGACCACTTAACGCCTTATTTTGAAAAGTCATATGAATAGCTGTCAGGTTGGCGTAAAACATTTAATTGTTGGCCGTGTCCTCCGATTTTAGTGTTTTAGTGTTTTAGTGTTTTCCCTTGTTATACCCTACACCACTTGTTGTACAGGGTATATTAAATTCGTGGGGACGTACGTAACACCCAGAAACACTTAAGATAAACGCACCTTATATTATATCGATCGACTCAGAACTATTTACCGAAAAGCTAGGCTCGTCTGTCCGTCCGTCTGATGTATGTTCATGTGTTCTTGTGTTCAAACTACACGTTATAATTTTTGAGATATTTTGATAAAATTTGGCACACTGACGTGCTTTGACCCAAACATGCACCGTATTGAAAATGGCTTACGTCGATCCATTTTTTCGACTATTTCCCATATAAGTAATAGCTAAATTGATATGAACAATGTCGTTCGGCTGGGCTCTGAATCTTTACACGGTAAATCGATCTAATGTTCAATATTTCATAGTGAAAATTAGTTCATAATAGTAAATTGACAAAGACCATCTAGGTCTATACAAGCGCATATAAGGATTCTGTTGAAATGTAAACTCTCATATGTCAAAAGGTCTAATTGTTAACGTTTTATGGTGGAAATTTTTGCATGGTAGTAACTTGATATAGAAATGAAGTGGACCGAATTTGAACCACATGGGTCTGTATCGTGTACCACACTTTATATAAGATTTCTCGTGAATAGTACGCCCTTCAGGAAAATGTTTAATTTTTGATCTTTTATAATGGAAATGGGGTCGCTACTAGCAATTAAATGAACAAATTGACAGTGGGAAATTTGGATAACGTAGGTCTATTTTTTAGACTCGAACATATATAGGCGCTAGCATAAAAAGTAAACCCTTATATGGAAGGAAAGTATAATTTTTAGTTTTGTGTGATGGACACTGAAAAATAATACCATTTTTGGAAAGTAAATTAAGTTTGTTAAATTTGGATTAGGCCACGTGATGTTTTGGGCACTCCCCCATTTTGGCGGGCTTTCATGAAAAGTACAAGGTGCAATTTTTGATGTATTTTTTTATCAAATCGAGTGAATAACTGCACTGTAGGCGAAGTAATGTAGGGTATCTAATGGTCGGCCATTAATGTTTTTACTTACTTTATATACATATATATGTATATACCTCGTTTGGATAAACTTAAGTATGAACAAAGACAGTAACATTTAATTATTCGCATGATTCTCCTACGGGTCTGCGAGGCTACATCGTGGTGTTATTTGTTATAAAAACACGTGCTCCGATTAAGTTCAAATTTAACTATGAATTGAATGTTTCTAGATTTTACTAACAATTTATATAGATTCGGCGAGAAGATTTCAATTGAAATCCGTACACATATAGTTTACCATTCTTATCAAAATTAAATGTTAACTTGTGTGTTCTTTCTTTTCGTTTTCGATTACACATATATATATTTTTAATCGAAATCAAGCGTCATATTTCTTCTTTCTGTTTAATACCATTTTAAGTGTACCGAGAAAAATGATTTTTTTTTTTTTTTTTTTCAAAACATAACAAGTTAACAGATCTTATCAAGATTTAGAAACTTCAGCTTATGTTGTTTCTTCTTTATTTCTAATTATTGAAACTTTCTCATGATTTAATTCTATTTTGTGAAATTTTATAATTATCGAGAAAAGCAAGCGTTTTATTTTTTTCCTTTTTTTTACAAACGATAGTTTAACTGTTTTTTTATTATTTTTTTATATAATTGTTGTGATGTTGTTTTTTAACCCACAAATAAATTATAAATCATCCAATATGCATTTTACATATGTGTGTAGGTGTGTGTGTGTGTGTGTCGAAACGTATACAAAATTCGACTGAAAGCATCCGTAGTAGAATTTTTTTCCCACTTTTTTTTTTCTTACGATAAAATTTATGTTAGATTCCCGAGTAATAATAGTATGTAAGGAGAAGTAGTTCTTTGCAAGGCTTTAATTTAGCAAACTTTCGAGTATTTGGCACAAGCTTCTGACGAAAAGTCGTAAGTTTAAGAAAAGAATAAAAAAAAAAAACGTGCGTGGATACGTGGACACGCATCACTATGCCTTGAGTGATGATATCATTTGAGCAATTGTGATCCGTTGGCCCTTGTGTATTCAGATCGTCAAATGTTGCTTGTAAGTCAACATTTTCTCGGTATTTTCGAGTGGATAACGCCTTTTTTCACTAAATATAAGAAACATAGGACAATGGTCGATATATCCTGGGACTAAGTGCAAAAAAACGATTTTGTTGTTTTCTTGAACCAATTAACTATGTCGACTGCTTTAGCGATACACTCGTATAGTCATCGCAGACAGAGTATTATGTATATTAGGAAATTAGGTTTTAACGAAACGACTGAACAAAATGACAAAAAATATTTTCTCACCTATGTTGTTATGGTAAAGAACACATTCATAATGATAACATTTTATCAGGAAATACTACAAGGACGGATGGACGGATCATGATATATAAATTCGTCATATACCGTTAATTGATTATTACACCATCATTTCTCTAATAATTTCAATATCGTTTTTTATACATCAGTGTGTTAAGAGCCTTAAAATATACATCAATATCCGGAAGGACGTCATCATTCTATTTAAATCTTTACACTCTTCAAATTTGCAAACGTATAATAATTGCCAGAAGCCGGATTTCAAATGGGACACCATTTCGAACATCGATTCCTGCAACTTTGCCATTGCAGCTTCTTGTTTTGCGGCACACACACATTTCCATGTCTATTGTGAGTGAAATGTCGGTGAGAACAGTTTTCCCTCAGCCAGAATTGTCATCGAAAATAGTGAGCAACGTATTGCTTTTTAATACGTCTAAGTTATCACTTAACTCCAGCAAAATAAGAGAATTTTCCGACTTTTATTTATTTATTTATTTATTTTTTTTTTGTTGGATAATTTCTGGTGTAACCACGTCTTTGAGGCGTCTATTGCGTTCCGCACTCAGCACTCAGCAATTGCTATAACATTTTTTTCAAGATTCGTGTACAGCTTCGTGTTGTCTACGCAAAATTATAAAGCGAGTAGTGACGTGGTGGACGTCATAATGTTTTGCTTAAACTGAATTTCGTACGGAATCTGTTTACAAATGATTCATGTGAATATATATGTATATGCTACAATACGTAGCTTAAACGTGTAATAAACAAACCATACGGACTGACTATTCTTTGCACATTCATTTCGCTAAACAAAAAGCTTTTGTTGCTCGCTTACTTGCTGGCTGGCTGGCTGGCTATTCGATGTGTCAATGAAAAGTGAAACTTTCGAAAATGTGTGTTGAAAGCAAATTATTATTAGTTATTGAATATTTCAATATTCACAGACATGTTTCGGTGGACGTCTTTATAGCAGCGATAGACGTTGAATTTTATAAATTCAAATTTACTCGCTTTATATGTACTGTAGCGTAGTCTTGTTTTTTTTTTTTTTTTTTGCCATTTGCTATGTTTTGCTTTATTTCGCACATATGCCTTCGCGTTGCTTTATTTATTACTATATATATATATATATATATATATATATAGACATCCCTGTATATATAATTTATCACTTGTTTTTTATTGGGCGGGAAAATTCAGTTGTACTATCACTTCGGTCCGTTCGAATCATGTTCTGAGGGGAATTTTTTTTTCCTTTTTTTTTCCTTTTTTTTTTTAAAATTTCCAAAACCCTTTTATATCTAAAAAAAATGACTATTATTCGAAAGTTGGATGAATTGGTGTTTATGGGAGGGAATAATATATATATCATTATATATGCATGAAAATCAAATAAAGGCCAACATGAATTTTAACTGCTTTCAACCAAGTCTATGATGCATTATAGAAAACTTTAATTTACCGAAGAGACAAGAGATTGAGCTTAGATTACGCATTAACTAATAAGATATCTTAAGGTCACCGACTAAGTAAAGATCTATGAGAAATTTCATAATAAATTCAATTAAAATGTCTTTAATCCATGGAAACCAAGAAAAGCAAGGCAAGATTAACTGAAAATTGAATAAGAAATTATGATTGAGTCTCTCGCGGCACACACTAAATAAGAATATCTAAGAGTCCATGAAATTTGAAATTTCTGTTCCTAGCAAAGCATAACGAAACGAATTCGATTTGCGGGGGGGGGGGTTTATGGACGAATTCAAAACTTTTCAATATTGACGAGAAAATTGTCGCGATTAAAGAGAAGACAAACAATCTATTCAATCAATTATTCCTTTTAACTATTTAATGTCACATCGGACAGAAAAGATAAATAAAAACAAAAAATTAAAGCGTATTCTAAACACGTTTCGGTCGGGTGTCACATATAAGATGACGACAAGCATAACATTGACTAACTATTTAAGCAATTTGGCAGTCAATAAAGGTAAAGACCAATATAATATATGTGTATGGTACTATATTAAGTAGTTTGAAAAATATGAAATAATTAAGAGATGAAAATTTACATATAATCAATCCGTATTCGTATGCCATCAACATTTGGAACCAATTAATTATTATATTTATTGTGACACCACCTAAAAAAAACATTTCGTTATATCGGCAATACGAAGGTATTTTGAGTTTTGCGAAATAGATGTGACACATAGGAATACGCCTTAGGCTTTATACACTCTTAAGCGGTGCGAGTAGTGGGATCCATTTGCTAATTTTGTATTTGAATTGTTTGTCTGCCTACCTCTCCGTTTTTGTGTTTACAACACGATTATTACATGCATTAGACTCAGTATTTGTCACCAGTTACTGAAAAAAAAAAAAAAACAAAAAAATAATAATAGAAATAAATAAAACAATCATACATAAATAAATTGAAGAGTAAATATATGCGGTTTTTAAAGTGAAATGTATATGAGATATAAAGAAGTGTTTACCGGTTTTGACAAGAGAGCTTACGTTACTATTTCTTCCTACATCACTCTTTAGTGTGAAATATTCTGTAGCATGGTTTAAGAGGGCCTTGAGCGAATCGATTTTTTTTTTATCCAACAAAGGGACAATAGCGGGGAAACTTAACTTTTACTTGGACAACTCAAAAGAAAGTGTAAATAATGAGCCGGGACAAGAGATGGAAAACGGAAAAGACCCAAATTTGGAAGCGCAAAGAATCATGGTGCAGGTTAGAGGAAGCATTAATGTCGATTGTAAAAGCAAATAAACTTGACGTCATCATTTACCGCTATTAGTTAAACGTAATTTATTATCAGCTGTTCCGACCTAACAAAATCACCGTTCGAGAACACTGTGGTGCCGATCATTACACATAGATTGATTATTTAGCATAACAACGCTCGCTCGCTCGCTCGCTCGCTCACTTTGTAAATGTCATTCAGAAAAAGCTGCCGACGCTCAGCTAGACGATCACCCCGATATATTCGCTAGACATTCTTTCTTCCAATTAACGTCAACTTCAATCTATGATTTACTGCTTCCTTTTTCCGCCATAGCAAAACCGATTCGGATGTATATTCTATATATCTGGTATACGTTGAAAGGAACTTTGCTCGCTCTATCTTGCATTACATTTCACGCCGATAAAATCTTAATGTCAAACCAGAAGTAGAGACATAAACGTCAAAGAGAGTAAAACTGAACATTGATCAATAATTTTCGGGAATGGTGACACCTGTCATTTGGATCGGTTAATTGCTGGCTACAGTATTTTTGGTTACTTTTCTACTTCGAATTTCATTTATTGAGGGGAAAATACTCTTTAAACTGGCTTGAAAAGCGTTACGGGAACTTCGCATCTCAGTCGAAAACAACCATTTGTGTATGATCGAGGGATATGAAACGAGCTCATAAGCACTGAAGGCAGTAGACACCCAAAGGAGGGGCGTGATTAAGAACAAATTAATACCCTAGATAGCTTACAGACCGAATTAGGTCCACAATGACTGTCAAATGTTAAAAGATTGCTCCCGGAGATAGGATTAGGATGAAATGATGAAATCATTGCGGAAATTGTGGAATTTTGGTGGTCCTAAGAAATCGTTGTAAAACATTTCGATATCGAAATGTTAGAGAATCTTTGGGTAGCTTTGGTCGTACCTGAAAGGGATTGTCTTGCTGAATAAATTCGAATTTTGCAATAGTAAGGTTGTCTTTTACTTAGCCCAGGGAATTATTCATCGGTCTATTGTACATGTTTATAAATGTAAATAAATTAACATTAAGCGCTTAATCCCCCTTCCGCGGGACGAAGTTCATTTCATAGGGTCGCAGGTTATGATAGGAAATAGTTAAGTAATTATAATAATCGAACTAGAAGTGCAAATAGTGTGAACGCTCTCTGAATTAATGTCGCGTTACGTTCTCATTTATTTAGTATGCAGTTCAACGTACACATGATATTTGTACTGCGATCATATGATCAAATTGATTAACCAAAATAAGCTTAAGGCCAAAACCACAACTTGCTTGGGCAAACCTCGTTCAATTGCGAATCGAGTCTCGATTAAGTAAAAAAAAAAATGTGTGTCTGTTGTTGTTCTTTTCCCCAGTTTCTTACTTTACGCGAAATAAATATCAAGGACGTTTAGTTAATTTTTTTTATTTATTTATTTATTTATTTATTTATTTTTTTTTTTTATCGATATGTAAGCACACAAGTATTTAAATGCCTCTCATTAAAGATTTTAACGCAAAAAACAAAAAGACAAAAACTTTAAGTTCTTTTGTAATTGAATAAAATTAATCACTGTTTGCTTACGGATTATTTGTCGTTCAAAGTACAAAAACCAATAACCCTCTGCTCTTTATGCGTATTAAGCATTTTCGACAGCTAAACGCTTTTATTTTATTACTCTCCCTCTCTCTCTTTCTCTCTCTCTCTCTCTCTCTCTCTTTCTCATATCCATGGCATTGACGCTCCAAAGAAATACTTGCATATATGGTCGGGTTAAAATTGAGTGGAGAAGCAGACGAATTTTTAAGCTTCACACTGTTTATGGTATGATTAAGGTCTACTAAGGTTATGCGAATATATATATATAACATCTAGAATAACTTAAGGCAGATTTATCTTTTATTATACTAATCGAATGAGGCTCATTTTCTGAATCGATTTAAGCTTGTCTGTCCGTTTGTCCGTTCCGATGTTTATCGTTGCAGTTTTTTCTTCGATTTGTAGATCGCCATTTTGGTTACGCTTTGACGAAATTGAATACACTAAAATGTTTTGAGCAAAGAACGAACGCTTCTGCAAGTCCGAACATTTATTCGCGTTTACTCCGCTTTATTTCGAAAAAAGGTCGCTATGTGACAAAAATTGCAATTTTCAAAATTTGTTGATAAAAAAATGATCATCTAATGGCGTTGCAATCAAAAAGTAAATCTTTACATCACGAAAAGTTCGAATATTTTAAAATTTAATAGGGCAAATCGAACCAAGACAGGGATTTGATTTTGGTTATGTCAATGTAGAAGAACCGACGCCCCTTGATGCTCTGGGCAGGAGAATGTCAGAAGAGGGTGTTTGTTAGACAGAGCATATGTTCGAAGTGATGAAGCAGGCAGTCAAGGGGTTAGGTTTTAAAGCGGTGGAAAAAATACTTTACCTCAGCCGATATCCGTATCGTTTACACCGCCTATGTCCAGCCAAAATTATAGTATAATTCGCATGTATAGGCAGAAGCTTACAAACTTTGCTTGGAGGCGACAGCATACAGCGAGAGCCTCAGATGCTTATGTGCGACGAAAGCGCCTCCAGAACTCTCGACATCTTTGAGCATCGCTGTAGTGTGGGCTCTGTTTCGCTTATGTGCGGATACATTTGGGGCAAGCGTTCTACAAAGATTAAAGAGCTTTGTCTGCCAATTAAATTCTTCAACGAGATTTCACGTTTTTCTCAGCGTTCTCATCCACTCGTGCTGGATTTACCTGTGTACCACCAAACATCGTTATCCATCGTTTTTCAACCGTACTGGCCATCTTTAGAACAGCCTGCTAGCGGTGTTCTTGCCTACCGTATCTGATGTCTCCATTTTCAGCTCGAACGTTCACAAACACTATTTCTCTTCTTCACCCTATCATCATCAGGCCCGCACGTGGCTTATTAGGTTAGATTTGGACGGCGTAAATCTATCACGCGGTTTCCTATTCATGCGACGACTGTCCTTAAAGTAAACCTTTAATCAACAAGATATAACTATAATGAAAATCAATTCAAGATAAGGGTTTGACATGGAAATTTATTCAGCTAAGTTAGGACTACATAGATTTATTTTTCACGCTCCTCCCCACATCAAGATTCTCCTGCAAAGGTTTTGTATGTCGATTCGTCCATCTTTCTATCTGTCCGGTTATTGCACTTGCGTCGCAAAGATCAAATTGCTTGAAAACAAAAAAAAATCGATCAATAAATGCGTCCTCACAAGATCATATGAAGTGAGAACACCTCTATTTGCAAGAACATATCATATCCTAAAATAAAGGTGGTAAGTAAGAAGATTCGCCCAAAGTCGAATACAATTTCCCGATCGATGCAAGTACTAATATCGATAACTTGCACAATGTTAGAAAGGCAATTAATAGAGGATTCACGCTCTGCTAGTTTCATTTTTTCACAGGACTTGGTTTGCCCACAGTGACCTATCAAAATTTGCTTATATGTTAGCCAATATTATGTTAAGTATGGAAATTTTCAAATTCCCATAAAAAAATTCTCCGAGCAAAACTTAATATAACCTGCACATCGTTAGAAAGGCTATTAATAGAGGATTCACCCTGCCCTAGTTTCATTTCTTAACAGGACATGGTTTGCCCACAGTAGCTAAGCAAACTTTCGCCTTATCAACCTCATTTATGACATAGTGTAAAAATACTGACATTTCAAAAGTTAATTAATTTACATAAATGCATGTTTTGTTTATTATATTTTGTAAAAAAATTTTCCAAAAGTTTTATTTTAACTGAATTTTGACTTAAATCCCTCCGAGACTCCGTTTTATACAATTCTGTTAAGGGCTTAACAGAGCTCTGTAAAGAAATTTTGGTTTGTGTCTTTGATAATTATATTTAAATATAACTTCACACCCTTATTGAACGATGTATTGTTGGAAAAAGATCAGCAATATCGATTAACAGACGCACAGTTATCCTTTTGCGTGACAACGCTTGGCCGGACGTTGCAAGAGTTGTCGAGGATACACTGCATAGCGCCTTCTGATTGCCACTTCTTCAGATCGATACAGCATGGCTTGGTTGGCACGCGTCTCTGTCAAGTGCAAGCACCTAATATTTGAATTTAGTTTGAAATTTTTCTTTCATTTCGCCACCGATGCAAGAAAGTAGAGTAGATTTTGTCCTTCTTTCAGCATCAAGCAGACATACGCGTCCTATATATTTGTGAGAGTAGGATGTTCTATAAATTCAGCGACATTTAGTTGTCTGCCCCTCTATCTATCTGACATTTGTTGATGAAACGATCACTAGCATAAAAATTCTGACGATGCTACACAACAACTTAGTTAAACGAAAAACGATGATGAGTGAATATTCACCTCGAACTTGATGCAAACACTTTCAAGAACCATCTAAACGTGCATACAGAAAAAAAATAAAAGTGCAGGCATACAGTATAGACACCTGACCACCACTTGACACGCTCATAACAAACAAATGTTAGTATATTTTTTTTCTTTTTGTTATTTTTTTTTTTTTTTGTTTGAGACGGATGGACATTACAGAGAGTTAATCGTAAGTTTATCTTTTTTTTTTAACCTACCAACGACGTATGTAATGTGCTTTCAATGGGCGGTAGTGAGGATTGAGTAGACTAGGGGAGAGGGAAAACTATTTAGCGCTTGTCTACATTCCCCCATTAAAGGTGAGAATATCAAGAGTGATGGGGACTACGTCTACACGCAGATTGTTCCAAAGGCAGTCAGCGAGGTTAAAGAATACTTAAGAATATAATCCTTTTGTTTGTTGTTTTTGCAAGGAAAGTCGGTGCGATGCGTTTACATAATGTAACGCAAATAAAATTCACTCTTATTGCGCGTACATTGATCGTAAAACTTTATAATTTATAACGCTATAATGCATTGGTGGCAATGCATTGGCTGGCAGCGTCAGAAAGAGTTACCTGACCACGCAATTTAATCCTAATCTTTTGATTGTAAATTTTGTTCTCTTTCATCTTTATTTGTCCTTTTCGGTTCGTTTGCTCTTTGTTCTTGTTAATTTCCTTAATTGCCCCGAGACTATGTTATACATACATGCAAACGTTTCCCAATAATTTTTATTATTACTTAATAAACAGGTCGACAGACAATTGAAAATGAAAAGTTGCATATAAGAGTTGCATTCTTATCAAATTATTGTTGCAGATATGTTGTGTGTGTTATTATTAATAGGCATAGAAATATAACAAAAGATATTTATTTAGCCGCATCTGTCTACTGAGAGGGACGATTGTGCCAACAATCCTTGGCCTTCTGCAGCTTAAATATAAATTCTTTTCTTTTTTCCAGTGCCGTTTAATTACGTTAAGTAACTTGAAAAGGAAGACCTTTCTATTTCAAAGTTCTTCATCTATTCAGTAGTCAGTGGAGTCGAACGCGTGATGTGACGCAATGAAGGTTATGCAGGAGCACCAAATACATGTGAAGGCTTATGGATGAATTAAGCAAACGAAACAGTTAAGGGCTAATGCCTGATCTGGATCACTAAATGTGATCCAACAGAGTATAAGAGAGAATAAAAGAAAGATAAGTGGACAACTGAGACCTCACGAGCCAAGGAATGATGATTGGAAAATATAAACGAAAATTATTTACGCATTGCATTATGATGGACTCTGAAAAATGGATGCGTATAAAAAAAAACGCAAAATTAAATCAGCTCAAGCAGCAACCAAGTTGAGAGCAAAACCAAATCGTTTCAGGAAAGAATAATGTTTGGTGTTTGTTTGAATTAAAAGGATGTCGTGTACTATGAATCGCTAAAACGTAATGAAAGTGTTAGTACTCAGTGCTCCTGGCATCAAGTGGTCAATTTCAAGAATTTCTTTGATCGAAGAACGACCAGAATGTGCTCGCAGGTATTTTAAGGTACACTTGCTTTTAGTATATAGGCAGCAACAGTAATTGATGCGATTGGTGGCTACACTCGCCACAAAACCGACAAAGACTTTTATATATATATATATATATATATATGAATTTTTCCAAACTTGTGCGTGTGATGAGTAAAGAGGCGAGACTTCGAATTTCGACAAATCATCATTTCAGAAAAGTGATGCGTCATAAACTGCCGGTCAATAGGGAAAAATAACTTAAAGTGATAGTAAAGAATATTTTCGATGGTTTGAGAATGTAATTGAGATAAATGATGAAAGTGAGAGTGATTTTATGAATGATGATAATTTTGAAATATCGTGTTATATGCGGATAAAAGATGCGCAAATATATCGTACAATAAGCACCGCACCAATAATCTAATTCTCATATACTTGTTGACTATAAATTTTATTTTTAAACATAAATTTATTTAAAGTTTTGTGGTTTTGCGTAATATCTTCTCTATATAACAGATTTTCGAAACATATGTATGTAAATATTCATTAACTATCTCAAGGTAAGATTCCAAGTCATTCTATTCATAAGTAGTTCATTAGTCGACAATTTTCTCTATCTATTATGGTTGCTGGCCATCTCATCAGCTTGAGACTATTCTCAAAAGAATACTTTGATAATTGATACCAACGTGGGAAAGTTCATATAAATATAACCTTAAAAAGGAAAATTTTAGAGAGAGAGAGAGAGAGAGAGAGAGAGAAAAGCAAAAGCATTGTGACATTTTCTCTCACAAAAACTCTGATTATATTTTACAATATCATTTCGATCAAGGCAATAAAGCTCCGGGGCTTTGCAGAGAAATTCAGCGGGTTTATGGTGAAGATGCTTGATAGAAATTATTAGCACGCAAATGGTTTGGTCATTTCCGCTCTCGATATTGCGAAATTAAAGATGCGCGCCGCACTTTCTTCGGTCAATGTCTTGAAAACTTGGGAGAGAACCGGTACATTTTGTCTTGTGACATTATTGCGGCATTAAACATAGATCAGCAAATAAGTTTTCATTCATTTACATAACGCATAAACCTATCAAAGGAAGTTCGGAATACGAGCACCGCTGAAACATTTAATTAATTGAATTTCGATCAGTGAATCGCCGTAGAAACGAAATCAAATCGAGCCATTTTTGAAGAGATCGAGACTGGATAATGAAAAAAATGTGTGTCACGTAACAAAATAATATCGGGAAACCATCGCTGCCCTAGATGGAAGACTGTGCACAAACGATGACAAAAACCGTCTTCATGTTACGTAAGATAATCCTTTGTTTTTGGCGAGATTTCAAGGGACCTGGAATCGCTTCAAGCTGCCCAGACGATCGATTTCACTGTGTACTGCCTTGGCGACTAATTCAATTAAAATGTGGAATTGAGGTGAAGTGTTCAGAATTGATTAATAATAAATGGGTCGCCTTCTGTTACGACAGTTTAATCGCGCGACATAAACTGAGAGATCTTGGCCGGAAAGTTTTAATGTTCCATTTGGCAACCACTTGCTTCACTCTTTGCACAACTCCTGTGACGGTATAAAAGCTGACTGCTTCGAAAAAGGGCTGTGAAAATCACTTGATACCTTATGCCGGGCACAAAATCAATAGCGATGAGTATATGGCTCGTGTTTGCTTTAATAGTGTTAATAGTGTAAAGTGTGTGTACATTTGGCGAAAAAGCGCGAAAATAATTTCGAAAAATAAAATCAATACATAAAACAATAAGTAAGAAAATTATATTCGCCCGCGAACAAATCTTTTATACCCCTTCACCATTATCCTAAAAAGGATTAAAAGAAAAAAAAAGAAAAAGACAATAACTAAATTGGCCTGGGCATGGCTGATTTTCTCTATTTTTGTAAAATAAAAGTAAAAATTTACACCGTGTGATTGAAACAGATATCTCCATTTTGACTAGCTTTACCACAGCAATTAACAAATGGACAAACGGACTGACAAAGCATATCTGATACAGTTCACATTTGATTCTAATCAATAATATGTAGATTCTATAGAGTCTCTGAAACTTTTCTCTGGATGCTGCAAAATAATGAGATTTTAATATTCTGCAATATTGAGTGGGCGTGGCTGATTTGTTCCATTTATGTATAGCAGCTGCAGATGCTGTTGCTGTACAGGTCCTGAACCCATAGAATGGAAATGCAAATTTTTTTCGTTGTGTCTGTTCTGGTTTATAAGTAACTAGCAAAACACATTTTTTTTTATGTTGGAAGACAGAACTAGTTTCAGATTATGATGCACTGTGGTCGTGCCCTTTATCCAATTTGGTTCAATTCTATTACCAACTTGCGTACAAGAATTTCCAATCTTTATATCAAATTTCAAGTCGATTGTCGCATTTTTACGACAAGGAGAATATCTACCATGCAGCTAGACAGACAGACGGACACGCGTAGATCGGTTTAGAATTGGAACAAGGGTGAACAAGATTACATATATTATGCGATCTTTGAGACTTCTTTCTGGGCTTTGCTGAGTATAAAAATAAATTTGCCATAATTATTTTCACAAAAAAAAACAAGATTTTGGTGTTAATACACATATAAAAAGGATAAGCATATAAGCGTAGAATAGAAACAGAGATTAGAACAGAGGGCATGGAGATAGCATGAGAGCTTATTCGTTCATATCAGAGTTTCAATTTAAGACGAGTAAGTATTTTCTTAATAATGTACTTAAATTATTAATTAATTAATGTTACTAACACTAGAGCATTTAATGAAAAACACTCTGTCGCAATTATTTTTGACTCAATTTGATTTATAATAATCGTCTGAATGAATATATTACATGTTACTTAATAGTTCTATTGCATCATTATTTCAAGCTTGGCAAAGAAAGATTTCAACAAATTTGAGTGATTTTTCAAAAATGCACGGAAAGCATTTTACTCGATTACCTGCTTGCTTTATAAAATTTATTGATATTACATATGTATATATATATATATATATATATATATATATATTTTATGTTGAATTAATTTTCTTCTTTTTAGTATTGTCGACTCGGATGAAACAGTTGGCAGACTCGCTAAAAGACTTCAATTTCGAGTGTATCGGCACAGCTCAAACTGATGATGAATTGGTGATATGCCAAAGTTTGAAGCATTTTGGTGAAATAATCAGTACAATAGAAGATGAACGTGAAAAAATGGTGAGTTTCCTGCCCTATGATTGATTAATTGAATATTGTTTTCACTTGTGTTTCATGTTGTGTAGCTGACACTAGCAGACAAACACATTATAGAACCCCTAGAAGATTTTCGAAAGAAACAAATCGGCGGGGTTAAGGAGAACAAAAAAAAGTTCGATAAGAAAACGGAGAAATTTTGTCAATCGCAAGAACGATTCCTCAATATGTCAACGAAGAAGCCAGAAAATACAATACAAGAGGTAAGTTAATAAGTATAACCAGATGTAGGCTTAAATATTGCTTCCCAAGTAATTCGAATCAATATCGAAATGTATATATTGGAAATACAAATTCAAATAAGCAAAGCACCCGCATTTAAGACTACAACTATCGGTCTGATTGATAGTTCTACCGCAACTTGGATTTGAACCCACGACCATTGGATGATTGCTGCTCGACATCCTCTGCCCATTAGGTCACCCAGACATTTGCATTGAAACGAATACGTTAATCGTGAGATGATCTCGTTGTTTTCTTCTTTTTTTTTTTTTGCATCATTTCCGTAAATGAAATTCTTCAGTTTTCCGTTTTCGTAGCAAGTGTAAATAACAACAATTGAAGACAAAAAGGAAAAAAAAATTTAACTTAATCCTATCTCATGCCTATAGCAATCTTCAAAAGCAATAGATCAATTGCATGCTCCAGGTATTGTTGATTAGGAATAAAGCGGACATTTCTTCAAAACTGGAACTTTTTTTCCGGGTCCATCTTACCCCTGGCTATTTCAATTTCCTTTCCGTTGTTCCGAAAATTCCAGCTATAAATATGATGATTCCCCCGTGAATCTTACACTTTAAGTTATATTTTCAGAACATTTTTAATGCGTTCTTCCAGATGTACATTTCTAATCTGTAGCGGCATGAAAATAGGAAGCAGAAGAAAAAAAATTCTTTAGCAAAAGTTTCCGTGCTTCAATTTTGTTATTAAAATATATGAAAATTTGCACGTTAATAAATCTCCATGGTCGAGTAGGCAAAGTATCTTGACTAATAACTCAATGGTCGTGAGTTCAAAATCTCAAGTGCAGTAAAGTTTTCAATAAATAAATTTGTAATAATAAGCTTTTTCGTTAAGATGAGCGACAAAGATGATATTAAGGCGCTTACGGATGATGGCTTTTATGTCTTTGTAAATTTGTCTACGTAATACAAACCTCAATTTGTATACATGTTCTAATTGCAAGTTTTTTTTAAGACCGCATCATCGGTTATTGTGTTTTTAAGCCCCAAACCGCGACTACCTACCGTTCATATTCTCATCGATAATGAAAAACCTAACGAACTCAAATGCAAGAAGACGCTGCCGGTTTATTTATATTTTTTCCTTTTCGTTAATTTTTTATAGGATCGCGAGGATGGATATAAAAGATTCGATCACGGCTACTTTTCTTACTTGTTAATGTTTAGATTAAGGAGAAAGAGAAATTGTTTCTACGAATTGTCCTTATTTAGGTTAATAATTCCTAGACTTTTCGCTTTTTGAGTAAATTTCGTTTTGTTGCAATTAATCCTCCGTAAACTCGCACTGGAGGAATTTTCAATGAATTTTAAATATTATGCTAATTTATCACTTATTATATCGACGATTCATAATAATTATTTAAATTAATTTGCATTTTCTTCAATCGATCGATTAAATCGAGGAGGCAAAAACAATATACTGAGTACAATTATGGAACGCACAGGAGTAGAATTTCCGTGCAGTTGGGCTCACGTTAACATTCGAAACACAGATTATAGATTGATATATAGCTGGAAAAGTGTAAGATCTTCAGGTTCCGTGGTACTTTTGCAACGAAATTTTGATTGACTTAGACTTGGACAATAAATGGAAGCTGAACACTGTGCTGATATTTTAAGAATGTATTATATATATAGTTTTTAGAATAAAGTACCCAATAAAGGCATAGATGAACGTATAAATGTCGCTACTTTCGAAAAATCCATACGATTTTTAGATAGTAAAAATATTCAAACGAAATGTGTGAATATCTTATGATATTGCAAGCATGTGCTTGCAAGTCGCAGTTGTTTTCGTAACGCGACTTTTTAAATATGCAGAGCAATGGAAAAATCTAAATTTCCCGTAGAGTGACTGATAAGTAGATGTTGTCGTCGCTCTTATTGACAAATTCATATGATTTTTGTTGTTTTAGTGATGCTATATTAGTTCCTCGAAAACAAAGAAAAAAATGTGCATCTCATTTGCAGCGTCACTAAGCCAACTATATGTCATCGGTATGTCATCCTACCAACTTATTGAATGAGACGAAGACTGGTATTATTTTAGTCTTAATTTGATTACAAATAAACCTTTCTCCATAACCCGATGTCACGAATTAAGCATTTTTCGCAGTTCATCAAGCTAAAAGTAAAAAGTGCGAGTTAACGAATAGCATTCAATGGAACTTAGTGGGGCTTGGATCTGCCTTTTCGCCCAGCGTTTTTATGATTGAGATTGCAATTGGATTTTAAGAAACTCTTTAGAAAAATGGAGTATCTATAATGGGCCGACTTTTCCCCAATGTTCTGCGCAATTACATCAGTTATGGTTGGCAACGTCGTCCAGTGATGAAGTGATTAAAAATAAGAAACTCTTACTACATTGTACCGGTTAACCCTAGCAGACACATACTATGAACATGAAACCATCGATCTCTGGCCTCTCTTCTCTCTACTCTCTTCTCTATACTCTCCTAGCTATATTCGTTACTAACTTTTCTTTCTGATTGACAATAATTTCGATCAACGACGACGACCTCGGTCCAAATTGGCCACAAGTTATCTGGAAAGGTGAAGTTCTCTTATCTCTGGCACTACAAGAGTGGTAAGACGCCTTAGGTGATGTAGGATTATTTTACTTATTGGGAGGCGCCAACTATTTTTTGCATTTAGCCCCTAAGCAGAAGATCTTTGGTTTTTAAAACGATATTTAAAACATAACGTGCGTAAGTAGATAGGCTTAAAGTGTTTTTAAGTTCCTATGGCACGCAATCTGTTAGAAAGAAGAAAAAAAATGTATAGCTATCGATGGACCAGAATACTTCTTGAGATGAACGCCTTTTTCTCGCAGGACAAATTTTTACATCTTATACGAAAGGAAATTAGCTTTCGATGATTCTTTACTGCATCATATATGTATATGCGGCATGGATAAAATAATATCAACACCTGACAAGTACACAACATTAATTTATTAATAAAGTGTTGAGCCATCATTTGCTTCTGACTGTTCGTTGCAATTTTTTGCGAAATGAATACGTAGACTCCCTGAATAATTTCTAACGAAGCGGACAGCTGACCTACTATTCCTCTTTGCCGATGATATTTTAACATGTTTTGTGCATACTATCATTATCACGGATAATGTTAAACAATTTAGATGTTTTCGTCATACACGCTTTCGCTAAGCGAGAACTAACGATTTGTCCTCTTTTCGGAGAAACTCGGAGAAATTACATATTTCACACACACTTCATGGTTCAACCGTCGCAGAACAAAACGTATAATACACTGAAGTATAATCTGAAAGCATCTTAGCACGTTTTATGTGCAATACGTACGCATCACATTATTTACATGCAAGCAGTGTTGCTAACATGCAACAAGATGGTATTGTATTGCGTATAGTGTTCATATTATTTTATCCATCCCCTGTACGTAGTAGCACTAAGCAGAACTTACAAATAGATTTTCTTTTGCTTAGCACATACTTTAGACGGCGGCATTAGCATCCGTGCCAAGCATCTTCAACTCAATAAGAATTACATTAGATTTTTAGAAGAGAAACCATGAGACGATCTCCAAAAAAAATAGAGTTTTCTTAACAAACACATATTTGAACGAGAGCGCAGATGTGCTGAAGGTTCCTTCATAACTCATTCATAAGTTAGTTCTCATTTTCGCGATAATAATACCGTACGTATAGACGATTACCCAGATTCGGATCAAATTATATATAAATTCTCTTCTTTATATTATTGAAAGATTAATTTTAACCTTCGTAAAAGTCGGCTGAAACTTATCTGTTAAATATAATCTCGTCATTGGCAACGTATTCTTATTGTATTTGACATTTGACTTGCATTAGGGCAAAGGTGTTATATGTTTAGCAACAATTTGCTGAGCAAAAAATAAATAAGCAGGCAGGACGATAATGTAAAAATTTAACGCACTAACACTACGTTAAATCATTGACTATCATCAACCCCAATCTCTTTCATAAGTCCATCTGTCGCGTGAATACAATACAAATAATAATATCTACCGTAAATTGTAGCTTTTTTATTCCTAAAATTTGTGATATTTCCCCCTCTCTTCTTTTCTCTCTCTCTCTCTCTCTCTCTCTCACTCAAGAAATCTCTTACTTTCTCTTTACACATGCTCCGTGCAATTCATTCTCCATACCGAATGACGACAACAAATTAGCCTATGTATGTATGACTGTGTACATATATATATATACATATATATAATATATGACCAACCCTAATCAACTTTAAGTTGATATAATTGTATTTCTCAGCACCCAGTCAACAACTACCATAACGCAACGCAATTTTTTTACATTTACGCTTTCTAACGGATACACACACAACACACATGTAATCCTACAAGCTGCTGTACTATGTACTTTTGATAGGAAATTATCCTCTTGTTGTTGTCGTCGTCGTCGTTGTCGTGAGGCAAGAAGAGTCAGTTGAGCTTTTTGTCGGTATGTCATTATTTTCCACTTGACTATATATATATTTTTGTTTCTTACTTCGTTTTCTTTGTTTTTCCTGTACCTTCGCGTTCAAACCCTTTGATTTTCGTTACGACTCCGTCCCTATTTACGAGTTTCTATTTTATTCTATGGTGCAATTTAACGTCAGTGATTACATTTATGTGCGTTCGGCTACTGTTGGAATTTTCTTTTATTAATCGTTTAAAGTTAATGCTGAGTGCTGCGATAAAATCCTTTAAGCATTTAAATTTTTCTTCTCTGTTTTCCTCTCTTCAAAAGTAAAAGCGAATTTAAAATTTCTGACTTTAAAAACAATATTTGAAATTTGAAAAAATTATTTATTAACTTTCCGATAGAACAACAAGCGACAAATAATGTGAAAAATATAATTAAATTTACTATTGAGAAAAAGTTAACAATAATATGGAGCAAGAGTGCGAAATTAAATGAAATTTATATGATATGAGGCATGGAAGTGGAAATAAAAATGTTCTTATTTGCGCACAACATATTCGGACGCATTAGGATGAATAAATTGGGAACGACGTTAAAGAATTTATATTACAACCAATAATACGTATGTGTTAATATAAATATATATATATATATACATATTAATTTTTATTTAATATTTTTTTGTTCTTTTATATATATATATATATATTTTTTTAATTTACATTATTAACTTTATACTCACACATTTATGCAAACATTTAAGCAAGTATAAGTAGTTTTCATGTTTTATATGTATACCAAATATATTCATGTGCATAGATATAAAGATACATGGATGGAAAGAAAAAAAATTGTTTTTTTTTTTTGTTCAACATCATTAGAGATATATTCAAGATGTATTCCAAATACTCATTCAGCTTGGAAATATCTCTCCGCATGCATTGGAGATGGCAACGGTCTAGAGGTCTAGATAGATATTCTTCATATTTCAGGATTCATAAATTCATTTACTATAACTATACATGCTGGTCGATTAGAAGGTATGTAAATTTTAACGCAACACATCAAGAGTGAAAAGCTGTGGTCATGTCAAACGAAATAAAGAGTTTTGTTTTTAATTTTTGATTCTTTTCCCATAGAAATGGAAGAAAAGCATTTAACCGCTCACTCTTGTGGTCAATAAAAATAAATAAAAAAGCAAATATATACATGTGTTAATACTTCCTTCGACATAAGATTATGTTGTTTATAGATTTTCATCATTTCATAATTTTATTGTTTAGATTTCCATTAGTTCTTATGAAAATTTATAAAATCTTCTAAGCCAAAGTTAGTTCAATTTTCTGAATTTCGAATTATATTTTCTCCTATCAGCTTAGCTTACATTGAAAGATTAAGTTTAACGAGTAAGAAAATTATAATCGGTCGTGACAAGATCTTTTATACCCATCACCGTTATTTTACAAAATGCTGAAAAAAAAGCAAAAGAACTAAATGTTCATACTCTATAATATTGGCGATGGCATTGAGTAGGCGTGGCTGATTTTTTCTATTCTCAGAATAAAAGTGAACAAATTTATTAAATGTGTTTTGAACTTGATAAGCGACAAGCAAAAACCACGGAAAGCAAAGGTGCTTACAGTTTTTGTTGTACAGGCGTGTCAGCGTTGTGGGCGTATCCTTTGACTACTCCAAGTCACTTGCGGATTCTCTTGCAAATTGACAGGCGATATCTTCATTTTTGCGATCGGACAAATGTTTACCATGGATAGTGCATAGTTAAGCAGACCGACAGATGGATCGACGGACATGATCGCAAGTGCATTGCCAACTTCAAACTGGCCAAGAACTTATATACTTTAGGGTTTTTTTAAAATTCCAAACCAGCTTACTTCTGCGTGTTATAAAGGTGTTGCAAAAAAAAATTAAGTTTTGATACAGTATAATTTTGGCTGGGCTTGGTCAATTTTCCCACTTTTTGTAGATTTATCTGTTCTAGTTTATGAGTAATGAGCAGAAAACCAATTTTGTATACCTTTTGAAAAACAGAAGTATTCGCAGTTTATGTAGTACTGTAGGCGCGTCCGTCAACCGATTTGGCCCATTTTCAATGCCATCCTGTATATAAAAACTTCCAATCTTTCTGTCAAATCTTCAAATCGATAGTTTAATTTTTGAGAGCAAGAGAATTATTACAGACGGACAGATGGGCATGTTTAAATTGATTCAAAATTTGATTCTGATTAAGAATATATGTACTTTGTGCGGACTCTCTCACAATATATCAAAAATTGCGTTTTCTACTGAAACGTAAGCACTTACTTGTCATGAGAAGCCTTACAATATATAGGAGAAAGTCCAAATTATAGTCTTACATGATCCAAATTTAGCACAGTGAGTACATAACTTAGATCACTCACTTGGACCTATTTTCGTTATAAAGTACTCAAAAAAAAAAAAGTCTTATAAACTCTTTGGGGCCAATTCTTGGTCTGAATGATTAGTAGAGAAATAAGTTGCCGACGATTTTCTATAGAAACGGTAGATGAAAAAAAACATACAAAAGTCCATTCGAAAATTGATGATCGACCGGAAAGCAAGCACTGACAATGACATTTCCATGAAAAAAATGCGCACATGTCTACGAATTTAAAATCGTTATCGGAATTTTTCTTTAATAATTTCCGATTTTTCGATTTAAAGAATCTCAGATACACGAGTATTAGTAATTACTTTAGAGAATACCTTCTCTTTTATTTCGTATAAATTTTACTATTACGTTCGGGCAATTTTTTAACCCCCGTTCCATATAAAAAACGTTCTCGGAAAGAAGAAAATAAACCTTTGCATGCGAAGAGAGTTTAATTATGATGATCTTATTAACGAAAGTTAATAATAAATAAAGTAAATATTACAGTAGCGGAACATGTGACTTTAATGCGCGCTAAGCTTGGACTACACTATTCTATATTGCGGATCCTTTCCCATATGAAACTACTTATAATAACTAAGCCTTTATATGATGATTTTAGAGAAGCATGGTGTTAAGAATCGGCATTGATTATATATATCTTTTTGTTTTGTAAAAGCAAAAATTACAAATTAATACTATGATCTTATTATTCGAATGTTTGCTCATTGTTTTTGGGATAATTTATTTTATATTTTTCATTCCAGGCTGATGCTAGTTTAGGTATGCATGAGCGCGAATATGTCCAGGAATCTTTAAGTTATGTGTTACGCATTCAAGAGGTTCAAGAACGCATAAAATTTGAATTTGTCGAAATACTGTTGGCCTTCATATCGAGCTGGTTAGTTTTCTATCATACAGCTCACGAGCAAGCAGAAGATAATCGCGACTATTTACAGGACCTAAGGCATAAAGTTCAAAAGGTAGGCGGCTAGCTTTTCTCTCATCCAAAAAAAAATCTTCACTTTTAAGAATTTCGTTTTTAAAAATTTCAGACTCGGGAAAACTTTGAAGAAGCTCGGGAAAAGGTAACAGAATTAAAATTGAAGTACATGGAAAAACGAACAGTAAGTACCATTAATGTTCTAAAGTAAAAGAAAATCAATGCATGTCACGGACGACATTGAACTTTTGTTCCTTCAATTTTAGAAATCAGAGGAGAAGTTCACTAAACGCGGCTATTTGTTTTTAATGGAAAAAAGTAAGTTGAGTTATTTATTACCATTAATAAGAAACTTTCTTTTTATTTTTACTTTTTCTACTTCAAGTTTCCGCAATAAATTTAATTTAAAAACTCCTTCAGAATTCTATATATAGAGTTGAAATATTCTAAAAACTTTATCAAACTTGCAATGAACTTTCAAAAATGTAGAGTACTTTTACTTTCCCGATCGCGATAACATCTGCTGCTTTAACCTTCGTGCTAGTTGACAACACTTGTTTTTTATGGTTTTGCTTTTGAGCAAAAGCAAAAAAATCACCAAGAAGGGGAGGGGAGTTGAGTAAAGAAAGGTGGTTGTGTAAAAAAGGACAGACATGGCTAAATCAACTCAGAATTGACAGAATTTCACGCTGATCAAGAATATATGTACTTGGTAGGGTCCCTGAAGCTTCGTTTTGGGATCTACATACATTATGGAAAAAAACCCCTAACTTATACTCGATGAAAATGACTGGGCAACGTCCAATACTTTTACCAAGTTTGACTTTGAGAACTTCGTTTTTGCTAGTAGGGGAATATTTACCACAGCCTTTCCAAAAACGGATGGACAAAGACTCCTAGTAAAACTCGAAATTTTGACACTTATTAAGAATGCACGCACACGATAGATGTTGTAAACATTTTAACAAAATGAGTGAATTTCAAAAGTTCTGTGGTGAGAGCGTATAGTAAGAATATCAAAATAAAGGATTCAATAAGAATAGAATAAATTTCTTAAGTAACTTTCACGTTCGATTTACTTATAATTTGTTCTTTAACCACCGTTGTAGAATTTAAAAGTAATTGTGTTCTAAGACCTCTCAGACCTCTAGGAAATATATAACAGTTAAAGGAGAATAAGTGTACAATTTGATAAAATGTCTTTGGGAAACCTTTACTGTGCAGCTATAGATAAGCAGCAAAAAAAAACTCTTATATGCGATATATCGGATGTATAAATAAGTTATTATGATTTAAGACTTTCTCATATATATACTTGATATATTCTAAATTATTCAATAAAATTAAATGTTAGAACTGAGATTAATGCTTAAATTAGGTTCGCTTTTGAAAATTTCCCTTTTAGAGCCATTCAAAGCAACATGGACGAAGTACTATTGTACGTATCGGAAACAAAAAAAGGAATTCACTATGCTTCAATTCAATCAAATGAACCATAGCTTCGCGAGGCCGGAGCAGCGCGAGGAGGAAAAGCTCACTTTAATGTCATGCCAAAGACGGGCATCAGAATTTGAAAAACGCTTTTGTTTTGATTTAACATTTAAAGAGAAGCCTGGCATTGTTTACACTTTTCAAGCGCTGAGTGAGGAAGATCGCAGAGCGTGGATTAATGCCATGGACGGCGCCGAACCGGTATGCGTTTTTCATTTTGCCCGTTAAATAATTTTGTTGATTAAAAATGCGCTATAGACTTATTTAGCTCCTGGTAAGGTTAAGGCCGGCGAGGAATATCAGTTGGATGAGGCTGGCTTCGCATTTGTTCGTAAGTGCATAGAAATGCTGGAGAGCCGTGGTCTGGAAGATGAGGGTATTTACCGTAAGAGCGGTGTTGGTACCAAAATTAATAAGCTATTGACTTTGGGTATGGACCGAAAAAAAGCAGAAAATGTATTTACCGACGAGCAATACCGAGATCTCATGGAAAGCAATACCATAGCTAGTGCTCTTAAAACATATTTACGTAATTTGAATGAACCCCTTATGACATATCGCTACCACAGCGGTTTTATAGAAGCAGCAAGTACGTATAATATCTTCAATGTTTCATATTTATTTTATTTATATCCTTCGGATAATCGAATGTATTTTTTTCACGCTTGCAGAACAAGAGAATTTAAACCAACGCGTTAATGAGGTACATAAATTGGTTTATAAGTTACCAGAGGTGAATTTCGAAATGTTGGATCTAGTAATTAGGCACTTAACCGAGTACGTAATACATGCGATATGTACATATGTTAAAACCTTGATTATCTTGTTTATTCCCCATCAAAATTTTTGTAGGGTATCACGCAAATTTGAGAAAAACAAAATGTCCGTTTTTAATCTAGGCGTAGTTTTTGGTCCAACGTTATTGCGTCCACAAGAAGAAACTGTGGCTGCCATATTGGATATTAAGTTCAATAATATTGTTATAAATATTCTAATCGAAAATTATGAACGCATTTTTAAAAATGATCCCAGTACATGGGTGGGAGCTCCTGATTGTCAGTCTAACGCCTCTAGTCCACCAGTGCGTGTGCCAAGAGCTAGTCAAATTGGTAAAACTCTTATTGTAGGGATTAATTGCGGAGGTGGTTCAGTGGGTCGCAATTCGATGTATTCCCCGCAGCAGCAAGTATATCGCGTGGTCACCAAATCAAATTTTCCGGATTCGCCGATGTCTTCAAGCTTACAAAATATTCCTAATGGTATGATTTATGCCCACAGTAGTGGTGGAGGAAATTCTTTGGGTGGAGGTGCAGGAGGAATTGGTAGTAACACTACTAACGGTACAAATAGTGGTATATTGAATGCTCATACTAATGGTAGCGGCGGTGGCACTGGACCTAAAAGTCTTGGTTTAAATAGCAATATGGGCAGTGTTAAGAATTTACATTCCATGTCGCAGAGCGATATCAGTTTACGCCGTGGTGGTGCAGGTGATTCTGTTTATGGCATGTTAAGCTCTAGTACAAACGGTGGATTGACTGCTCACCATGCCACGCCTGCTAATGCGACAAGTTTACGTCATGAATATCTTATGGCCACCGCGACTCCTGCTGCTACATCGGTCGTTGCAAGCAGCGGCAGCCATATTTATTCAACAGGCAGTAGTAACAACGCCTCGAGCCATCGCATGAGCTTAAACAATGTGTCACCTCCGACGTTGGCCATCCGCAAGGAAGCTTTATTTGGAACTGGTGGCGGCCCGCAACAGCATCCACCTGTTCAGCTGCAACGCAGCAATCACCTGCCATATCCCCAATCGAAACATTATTCCTCCGTAGCCGCGGCTTCCACTTCAAGTTCCAACGAAAGTGTTTGTGATTCATTTTCTTCAATAAATGGTGGTGGGGGTGGTGGTGGTGGTGGGGGTGGTGGTGGCGGTGGCGGTGGCGGTGGCGGTGGCGGTGGCAGCGGCAGTGGTCGTCTGCTATCAACACGCAGCTCTATTGATTACGTGCCACATTCTTCTCAAGCCAGTTCGCTTTCCACTCTTTTAGGATCCACCTGCGATGATATAGTTGCAGCTACTGCAGCACCGTCCATGATTGTCGGCTGCACAGGTACTGCTTCATCAAGTGATTATACGCCTCAGAAAATGCATCGCAGCAAAGATGTCAACCAGATTAAAAGAGATTTGGATGCGGGCACAGCGTGAGTCAATTCACTTTTTTTAAAAAACAAAATCTTACATTGATATCAATCAATCAATTCTACTCATTTAGGCGTGTTCGTACACTTTATGCTTGCTTGGGGGAAAGTGAAGGCGAATTGTCATTTGAGCCCAACCAGATTATTACGAATGGTAATTTTTATATTTGCTGACTCTTTTGTGAACTTTTTGATCTCAACGATAGGTTTTGTGTGATTTCATGTCAATTACCAAACGGCTGAAATTTCGATTCAAAATCAATTCAAGTATATATTAGAGATTTAGTTTTTTGGAAAAGTCTGAAAAGTTTTCACAACATTTTCGAATATTTATCCCTATATATCGAGTAATATCACTAATTAACTTTGCTTAATTAAAATCAATTAAATCGGTCGATAACTTCCTCAAAAAATAATAATAACTAAATCAAAAAAAAGAATATATATTTTTATGCGAAATTCGACTTTATTGGCAAACATAGTCTGCTTCCCGAGTGATACAATTAGGCTAATGCTTCTTTAACATTTCGGGGACACTTTTATAGAACTGTAGATAGAACTGTGCCTAAAACACGCTGTATTTTCCCCAAAATGACTTTATCACTTGGTTGAGGCATTTTTCGTAGAGCATTTTTTTACAATTTACAAACAGATAATAATAGCTAGAGGCAAGATCTGGCGAGCGAACACGATGAGGATGTAGCAACAATTCAAATTTCAATTCATGTAACTTTGCTATGGCAATTATCGAAGTATGGCACGAAGTCTTTGTTTCACAGTACAATAAACCGGGCTATCCGTTAAAGAATAATTGCTCTGCGCTCGATTTCATCGGCATATCCATATGAGCGTGTTTGAAATCCGCAAACCGTCGCCCTATTTTTTGCAAACAAAACTCGATACTTACTTCATTAGGAAAAGAAACTCGGATTTTTCAATTATTTCGAAAAAAAAAGAAAAGAAATTTAGCTACACTAAGGCCGCAACTATGCGTATTACACAAGTCGTTTCAAGTTTAGCATTTCCTAAGAATAATGAGGATTTGTTGTTCGAAACCACATATACCTGCCAGTCCTGAGAATTATTAGGCGAGGAGTTAGGCTAGGAAATTGCCGCTGTTATTTAAAATTAGTGGAGGGCCAAAGGGGGGTATATGTCACAATAGGGCCTGATGTTTGGTGTAACTGTTAGAGCTTGAAATTATTATTATTGAAATTTATGGTCAATCTTCAGCTTAACAAGCGCTGCAAGTGAGAAGTAAATTTGAATTGGACGTTGTGAAAAAACGTTCCAAGTTAGTAAGATTAATGAAAGAGAATTCAGTTAAAATTGACTGAATCAACAACGTAGGTAAATACTTTGTGGAATATAAATTTGCTTATTATCTCTTTATTATTCAGTGGGATTTTCACATGAACCTGGCTGGTTGCAAGGCACGCTAAGCGGAAAAAGCGGACTTATTCCCGAAAACTATGTGGAACACTTGAAACCCTATCATTAACAAGAAAGTGAATGAACAAAAGCAGAGAAAACGCTGCTGTTTTGGTCTAAAGGAACCTAAAGGCATACGATGCATTTTCATCTGTTTCCATACTGTATGGCTTTTCTTCTACAAGATCAATTAATTCCAATAGATTTAAAGAGAGAAACATTTGTGATGTTTTGTTAGAAAAAAACCTAAATTAAATTTGAAAATTTTGCATAAAATTAAAGCACAACAAAATTCCATAGGAAATACGTATTTATACATTTATCTATTGAAATACACAAAGGTGTTGAAAGATAGCAAATTTTTAATAAATTTAATGTACTTTTTCTTGTATTTTTTTTTCTTTTTTTTTTTGTGGTAAATCGCCCTTCTGTGTAGACTGGAAAAATGTTTCCATTGCGTTAACAACAACAATATAATAATTAAACAACAAAAAATAAAAAATAAAACAAAAAAAAAAACTATTAATATAGGTAAGAGACAAAACCAGAAAAGACATTTAACGAAGAAGAGGTAAAGAAGGTAGAAAAGTGTTGCATGCTAATAATTTGTATTTTCTATCCTAGATGAGTGTAAATTTAACCATTTAAATAAAATTCCCCATTCCATACTATTGTATATGTATATGTATTGTATATACTCCCCTATAAATAATATATAAATATATATATATATGTAGTTAATTATAAACTAAATGTACGTTTGTTAGTATGAATATGTACACAGGCATAAAGTAATTCCATTAACCTTAAATAACTATTTAAATTTAATTAATTTATTGTTGTTTATTGATATGTGCTTAAAATTTATATTTTTTCTATAGCAACACTGAAAATGAGAAAAAAAAACAAACAAACAAACAAACAAACAAACAAAACAAAGAAAATATAAAGAAGAAATGCAATTAAATTATAACAAATCCTATTTGTGCTACAAAGTTTATTTGTGTCTAAATAAAGTCCTTGAATGCATATAAAATCGAGAGGCAGCGAGTAAATTATACTACAATTTTGTATTTGTACGCTGCATGCAGCTAACAAAATGTCTCAGACTTGTTGGTGAACTGCCGATAATAACAATTAAGGGGCGTAGTGATAGTACATGGTAATTATACATATAGTCGCGAATTTGCACATATTTATATTTGTATATATATATATATATTCTACACCGCATGTGGTACAAGGTATATTCACCTTGTGTGGACATATATAAAACCCCGAAGGGCTTAAGATGGACTCATCTTTTATTATACCGATCGATTCAGAATTATTTTCTGAAAGTTTATCTGTCCGTCTGATGCCTGTGCCTGTATTTTTGTGTTTAACCTGCAGATCGCAATTTTCGAGATATTTTGATGAAATTTGGTGCGGTGATGTGTACCATCCTTTCACTCAAGGATGAGAATTATTGAAAGTGGTCCTATTTGGAACACTTTTTCAATCACTTTCCATCGAACGCGTTATTTTGTAAAGTCGTTTCATGGGGAAGAAGATTGCGACTTTCAAAATTATTCGACAAAAGTCATTTCGACATTTTGAATTCGTACGAAAAATTTGGCTTGCCCGAGGCAATTTTTTTGAATTCCATCTCAAGTAACGATGCCTAAAAACTGATTCTAAATAAATTGGCAAAAAAATCAACATTGCTCCATTTGGACCACGTACGTCTAGGGATCTTGTTTGAAACACATGAAACCTACTCCATATAAGGTTTCTCATTCAGGAACACTCATCCTTTCAAAAACAGATCTAACTTTGAATATTTTATGACGAAGATTAATGCTTAGTAACAATGTAACAAAGAAATTAACGGAAATCTAGATCTGGTTATCATAAGAAGAAAGCTTTTATATGGAGAGAAAGTCCAATTTATGCTTTTTTACGGCGGAAACTGAAAAATAATAAACTTTTTCGCAAATAAACTGAACTCGCTAAAATTGAATCACGGCATATGATGATGTTTTGGGAATCGAGCCTCCAATATGCGGCCTTTCATGAAAATAATGTGTCATTTTTGGTGTATTATTATCAAAACGGCTGAATAACTGTACTAGGCGATGTGGTGTAGGGTATTGAATGATCGGCTTTGCCTGATTATAATGTTCTTACTTGCTCCTAATTGCTTGAACTTAAGATGGTTTTTCAAATCTGTTTGAAAGAGTTTTGTCAGCTTATACGCAAAGTTAGTTTTAGAATTTCGCATTGCGCTAATACTACTTTAGATACGCCTGCTTAAACCTTTTCTCCTTGATTCATATATTTAAAGTTAAAAATCTGCAAACTGACATGTTTGGTTGTAGATGACTTCAGAGCAGCGTAACTTTAATAATAGTAATCCTTTTAAGCTAGACTATGCCGCGTTTAATAGTTGCCATTCCAAAGATGATGCAAATGAAAAACGTTACGACATTTGTTACTTCAGTCGAAAGCATAATTATCAAATTTTTGAAAAAACTCCCCATATGTTTTACAATATCAATTCAATAGTAGAAACGTTCGCCGCGTTTATCAAAATTAACGACTTTATGAACAGCACTTGATTCAGTTTTTTTCGCCCAGAAATGCTAATGCTATGCTATCGCATAATTGCTTGAGTGTAAAAATGGCATCGATGGCTTACCGATCAAAATAACACATTATGTTTAATGGCGTTTCATTCATTCACGGCACTTCTATGACGTTTTCATATCAATAGTCAAAAAACGATTTTCTGCCTGTTTTCCTTATAGTGCTAGTGTGCATAGCTTTTGTTTGCCTGTTTTCCGAGCTTGCCGTAATACTGGCTCCGTTATTTCCCATTCGATTTGAATAATAAAAATAGTAATAATTGTCTAATCCTTGAAAGGTTTGAGTTATATTTTTAAAGAATGGGTGTACAGGCTATATTAACTTAGCGCGGTCGTATGTAACATACAGAAGGGCTTAAGATGGACTCACCTTTTATTATACCGATCAATCCAGAATCATTATCTGAATTGGTATAAGCTTGTCTGTCCGTCTGATGTCTGCCCATGTAAATCTGTGTGCAAGCTAAGGTCGCAATTTTTGAGATATTTTGATGAAATTTGGTACAGTGTCGTGTTTTTGGCCAAGAACTAGCGGTATTGAAAATGATTCGGATCGGTACAGTTTTTCCACCACTCAGCATATAACGACCTATTCTGATAAGTCGGTGTATGGGAAAAAATTGCAATTTTCAAAAGTTCTCTGTAAAAGTGGCTAAGTAGTAATATTTCAACATGCTAAATTGGTATGAAAACTTTGGACCAGCTGGGGCAATTTTTGGACCCCCTCATATAATGAAAACTGAAGTTCAAAAACAAAAAGGTATAATTTTCAATGCTTCAGAGGGAAAATTATATAATAATAGTAATTTAACATAAAAAAAAATTAACTGTGCCAAACTTGGATCATCTCAGCCGTACCCTAATAACGATTTTCACGAAAATTGATCCCTCGTGGAGCAGAAAAGCGTAAGTTTTAACGAGTGGTGGTGGAAGTTGACCCATAACATTATAGTAGTTTCATTCAAAAGTGAACTCTGCCTGTATGCAAGGATTAAACTTTTGCTGCATTAGGTTGCGTTTTGGGCCCGCTTCCCCAGAACTGCGCACATGAAAAATTTGCCTCTATATATATAAACAAGATATAATTTTTGTGTTCCATAATAAAAATAAGAATTGTATTAGACAATGTGGTGTAGGGTATTTAATGGTCGGCCTTGCCCGACTATGTATATTCTTACATGGTGTTTTGTGCAATATTACAATTTGGAGCGCTACGCTAACAATTAAAAAAAGGATTTTTTTTATGTACATCTTTCAAGAAATTTCTTTTTTGCTTTAAAGATGCTTTAGACATTTTAGAACATTTGATCGTTCTCCAAATGGCCTTTTGATTTCTACCCATTCTAATGCACTAACGGATGCCTTTGCAATGTCCGTTTATGTCCGTTTAAAAGTACTACTAAAAAAAAAAAGTTTTGATATAGCTTTATCAATATAATGTTCGTGTAAATATAAGGTTGACAACGGTTCTGAAGCTTCCATAGCTTCTACTAAAAAATTAAAAGTTTTTATGGATTTGGCTGTCGAATTACATCTTTTCTTGTCATTTTCTCCATTATTTCGCAACATATAAGACGCAAAAGGTGCGAACTTTCGAGCAAACAATTGTTGAGATCTTGCGTGAAGTTCTGAATCAATTAAGTCAACTCTTCCGGTCTGTTTGATATGTGTTCTTGGCACTCGTCCGGTCACAAAAATAGTTATACCGATTTCATATTTGGTAGAAACAGTGGAAATTTCTGCACGCACGCTGGAAATAAAAATGAACCCAAATTAGTCAAAGCACACGCCCATAGTAAAGTGTAAACTGAACGCAATTCCGTTTTTCTAAGCAAAAATTTTTGGGTTTTCACTCATTACTCACAGATACAAGGCTGAGATTTTCCGCATATGCTTTACGGAAAACTCTACTATTTATGTGCAAAAATAAGCCTATATAGAGAACGCTTAATTTCTGATAGTTTATAACAGTAACTGAAAAATAATCAAATTTTTAAGAAGAAAATTAAGTTTGCTAAATTCAGCATACCTCACAATATATGTTTCGGGCGTACTGCAATGTGAAGGGCTCCACGAAAGGTATGCCTTTGCATGAAAATAATGTGTAATTTTTGATGTATTGTTCGATCTGTCTTGCCCGACTATAATGTTCTTACTTGTTTTACAATAAAAATGTCGTCATATATTAATCCAACTATTAATCATCTACTTAAAAAATACAATAAAATTTTAATACTTTATGTTATATGATGCGCATTATCGTCTATTTCCCTTTTTGGGAAAACAAATCTACACAACATACATTTTTCCTTCTATTGTAACTTTAGAATAGTGAGAACAATAAATTGTATAAAACTAATGAGAAAATTATATTCGGTCGTGAGCGAATCGTTTGTACCCATCACCGAACTAGCAAAAAAGGAAAAGACATAAATTTTCATACTTTACAGTACTAGATGGGCGCAGGTGATCTTTTATAATTATATTCGGAATAAAAGTTGAAATTTATATGATGTATGGCTTGTACTTCATGAGTAACAAGCAAAAACTCGGAAAGCAGAGGTGTTCACAGTTTTTGTTGTCCAGGCATAGGCATGTGCGTATTGTAGGCAAGCCCTTCGACCGATTACGGCAATTTTTCAAATTCTTTTGCACCAAATTCATATTCATGGCATCATGCAGTTGACAACTGGCGAAAAGATTAACAACAATTGGCAGAAAATTCAGCGCTCCCATGGATTAACGAATAAAAATGTCACGATGAATTTAGGTAATGTAATGGTAACTGGCTTGTAGAAAGGTATATAAGCAGAATGTTTGCGGACGCAAAGTTAGTCAGTCGAATAATGAGTCGAGTTAGTCGAGAGAGTCGAGTCAAGAAAGTTGAGTTGTAATATACCACTAAATAATTTGTAAACAGATCTCCGAAGAATTGTAACTAAAAACTATACTATCCTAAGAATCACAATTTAGCGGTACGGACTTAATTTCAAAAGAAATTGAATAAAACTGTAACAACACAAACGAATGGTTTACGTTACAATATATTCTATGAGCGACAGTGCAGTATCTGGACACGTATGGGGAAAATTAACCACGCCTACCCAATCTTAGAGTGTATCAAAATTTAGTTTGCTTTTCAATACCTTTAAAAAGTGCAGAAGCAATCTTGGGAAACGCTTTAAAGTATATGAGTTCTTGATCTGTTTGTCTGTCCGTCGGCCATACTATAGTATCTGTGATAAACATTCTCCCGTTCGCAAAACTGTAGACATGATATCACCTACAAATTTGCAAAAGCATTTGAAAATGATCTGAATAGGTCAAAGCATACAAAGGCCACATGCCATGAACGCTTTCTGCGTTTTTTGCTTGTTACTCATAAAGCATAAGACCTATACCATATAAATTGCAACTTTTATTCCGAAAACAGAAAAAATCAGATGGGTTCACCCAACATTACAGAGTATTATAATTTATAATTTCTTGTCTACTTGTCTTGCGACTTCTTTTTAGGATAACTGTGATGAGCATAAAAGATTCGGTCACGACCAAATATAGTTTGCTTACTTGTTATTTATTTATTTGATCCACACATCGTATTATTGATTTTCATAATAAATAATAAAAAATAAATTTCTCATGTTTTTTATTTATGTGCTTTTTTCGAGATAAGTGAACCACTTTTATATCTCTATACAGGAGAAACGTCTTATTCTTGTTTATTTATTTCAATTTCTTCTCCATTTTTCTCATCTTATGACTTGTTATTCTATTAAGAATAAGCTAAACCTATTGTAACGTCTTTGGCGGTTCCTTTTATACCTTAAGTCTATCATTTCATAATAAGTTAAAACTTCATTTTAATGAGCTTAAGCAAGCAAAACAATTCATTTATTTCTGATAAGGAGTGAAAATTGTAAGCGTAAAGTTTTTAAAGTTAAAAGTCGGTGCCCCCAACTAAAAGACTTGACTTAACTTAACTTGACGAACTATTATTATAAAGTGTTGGTGGATACGAGCTCTAATTAGATTTGACAAACGTGAGATTTTGCTTCTTATCAACCCTTCATATCCTCGGATCATAGATAAGGAAGGATAGATTCGTAATCGCTCTTTATACTTAGTTGTACAAGGTTAGCTTCTTTGATGGCTGGGGCATGATCGATTATTTTAATTTGCCTATCTAGGAAAACATGTGTATTAACGCAATATCTCGTCTTCTGATCTGCTTGCGTATCTAGCGTATCTAGCTTAAGTGGTTGTTAGTATTAGACAGCTATAGCTCTTTCTTACTTTTCTCTTGACTATCTGGCAAACCATATATATTGACGCAGTATCTCGTCTTTTAAGTTTAAGTAATTATTAATGTTAGATAGCTACTGTTCTTAGGTTAATGCAATATATCGAAAATCTAGTTGATAACGTGGATGGATGTGATGAGGAAAAATTATCTTTTGATAGTTACTTTGAATTTGGAGCTAGAATAAGTAAATCTCTTCGCTTTCGTTTACCAACAACTATAGGTCCAGCACTGGACACAGTGCCAAGTTGTAATAATAGAGGATTACTGACTAGGGCAGCCGCTATGCCTAACACGGCAGCACTAGCTAATGGAATGAGAAAACTTTTGGCTAAAAGCGCTTTGTGCGATAATTCAGATCGATTCTTCGATGCTATGGACTTTTGTGCAATTGGAAAAGTGTATGAATATTCTCCCCCCGAACCGGGATATTGACCATCTGTGCCATAAACATCAAACGGTATATTTTCTTCCATTTCACTACCAACCGAGTATCCAGTTGCATGAACGCTATATTGATTAGTAGAGGGTACGTAATATTTGCTGTAAGCGCCAGCATCGTACGATCGATAATTGGGAAGATTAGCATTAGCATCATCTTTAGCAGCATTCCCGGTTTTAGATAAATGATCGGGATTATTATTATTATTATAATATTCTAATATAAAATAAATGGAATTATTCTCTGGTCATTAATAATAATTTTTATTTCACAACTTACGTGCACTGAGTTGATTACGTTTCATTTGTTTATGCGGCAGCATTCCTATCTTTATATTACCAGAGGACCAATAATTGGAATTATCATCCCGTGTTCGAACGTGATTAGTTTGAGAACTTGATTTCTCAGTACCCGGGAACTTAATCGGCACGAAACCAGATGAATATTCGTACTTGTTATAGTTAGTAGTGACATTTGTGGAGTTTTCATATCTAAACATAATTTGAGAATAATCAAAATTTCATCATTCATGTTTTCATCACTGAATACTAAATTAAAAATTTAATTTATTCTTCAATATATGTATATATTAGATTTTATATTTTATGCTCAAAAATGAGGATTAGAACAAGCTAAAAAGTTACGGCGGTATAAAACCGACTTTTCAAAACACATTACACCAATTCGTCCAACATAATGCTGCAGCTGTTGTGATCCAAAAATAGAAAAACTTACTCTTCCAGAGGGCCCTTAGATGGACAAGAAGTCCTAAAACGAGATCTACGCAGTCAAAACTTATCATAAAAAATTTGATTTGCGTGCGTATTCTGTTTTCACCTAACAATCTTACAAATTGTACTATTTCTATATAAGAGCTTGTACTTTTGAAAAGATATTTATGTGCGAGAGAGTTCAAAAAATGATAACGCGTCGTCACCAAAGTTTGTCACATTCACTTAGTACGCTACCGTAATGTGTGCTTCTCGAATTGTGACGTGGAATTGGGCTACTTGACTCGACGGTTTTCACATCGCCCGGGGAAATTCAAAGTTAGAAACGATTTTCCTGACGCTCCATATTGCCTTTAGATGAATCACGTGACACGGCAACACTCATTACACGTATAAGAATCCTTGTCTGTACAAAATTTAGATTTGTTTTGGTTAATAATCTTCGATTTCTTGTCTATTCCTTCATTTACCCATTCCCTTTTCATTCTCGATCGATATAAAGTTGCTACAGAAGACAGAAGAAGTAGTATCAATCAATTCATTAGTGTATGCATGTCCACTGCATCGATTTTTTTCAGAAATATTCCAAATAGAAAATTTTAACTTTTTCAAAGCAAGGCATTTATGTGGGTACGGATCCTAGAAATGGTACTAGTCAATTATTTTTCAATACAATTGGTTCTTCTGTCAAAACATGGCGGTTATCCAAATTTTGTTAAAATTTCTCGCAAATTTTCATTAATTTGTTGAATAGAATGTAATTGGACAGAGAGACAGACAGACAGATAGATAAACTTAAATTGAGTCAAAAGAGTAATGCTGATTCGATTGGTATAACAATTGATGACATATCTATTTTCTCAACAATTCCCATCAGTTTGTTGAATAGAATATAATTGGGCAGAGAGACAGACAGACAGAGAGATAAACTTAAATTGAGTCAAAATAGTAATGCTGACATGTCTATCTCAAGTTGATATAAATTGATGCAAACTAGAAAGTACACTCCTGCCACAATTGATGTACAATAAATGTATAAAGAGCATCACTTCCGGGATTGTTGAATATATAATGCAATTGTTTTGAAATTAATGACTAGTATTATAATCTTGTAAAGGTTCGAAATCGAGATAATCATCAATTACAATTTTCGAAAAGCGCTCGTACAAGTGAAGACTTTCACGCGAACTTCGAAAAATATATGTCATATCTAACCTGTGATTCTCTGCTTTTAGGATTTTGAAATTCTTGTCAATTATTGTGTTTGATTTAAGGATATTATCCGAAGTATTGAGAAGAGCTTCTGTCAAATTCTCATTAGTAGTTCCCACTGTAGTGTAGCGATCTATTTTCCGATTAAGAGACGAGAGTACCCCATTCGCAATTGGCTGAGCCTTAGTAACGTATAGATAAACGGCAAGAAATTTTAGAAATTGTAATCGAACACGATTCGAAATTTTACATATAATCATTTTTCAATTAATATTAATTTTCTTCTACTAATACAATAAACATCCGTTCCGTTAGATATTATGTTTACAATTCAATTTGTCATCAGCTTAAATCGGGATTTTTATAAACTCGCTTCAACTCATTATAAAACTATTTCTTCACATTACTGAATTCTTTCTTTCTGCTTGAAGGCTTTCGAATATTATGCTACTACATGCACAATTTAAGCCTCAAATTGTTAGTTAAATGTTTATATGCACATGAATTCTGCTTCAAATATGTGTATGGCTTTCGGTGAATTACGTGAATCCAAAATTGTGAGCCTATTAGTAACGCTACAGCAAGGAAAATGCTTACGCGTACATAAATAAACTTATACCCGCACCACAAATAGTTTATCATAGGTGATTGGAAACTTGGAATAATGCAAGAAAAACTTTTGAAAAAAAAAATTTTCATATATATACCCGTTATGTTACGCTGTAGTGACCTTAGGGCACCGCAGAGAATAACGTCTCGAGCTAGTCTCTCGTTTTTATTATTGATTCAGAAAAAATGAAAATCTATTCCTCTGTCTATCTATCAGACGTGTCTCAGACGAGTGTGCCTGTGTCGTAAGTTTCTTGATATTTTCGTTAAACCTGCCCGAGAATGAATTCGTTCAGACTAACATTACGACCAATAGAGTTCTTCTTCAGAGAATTACTTCATTTTTTGTACTCCTCGGCAAAATTCGACCAAATGTAGTGTATTACCATACCCATAGTAAAGAAGTGTGCAAAATTTTGATCCGATACTAATGTAAAATTAAGTTTAGTTAAGTAATGTGCGGAGGGTAAGTACTTACTACTGACGTTTTTCGTATTACATCAATTCGAAGTAAAAAAAAAGGTCCTATCGACATTGTTCGAAAAGCAATTAAGACACACCTTATACCTATACTACGTTCACTGCCTCATCATCATCAAACCTAATCAATCGTTCAAGGCCTTTGCTCAAACGCTCATCGAATAACTGCGAGGTCTTTAGGAGAAAAACACACGCTCAAGCGCCCACAACCACAGCTATCTCTACTCTACCACTAATACGCCCATGCACATATGTAATCAATACATTATAACATCGTACACATATGTTCAAAATGCGTGGACGTACGCACATATTGCACCAAAAGTGTTCAATTGATTTACGGCGCTGACACAAGAAGGCTTTATAGCGTGAGTTAGGACAATTATGTCCTATGGCATCGTTAATCTATTTATTCGATAAAAAAAAATGAGAAAATCTATTTAAATCTAAACAATTAATATACGACTTGAGAAGCAAACATCAGGAAACCATAATCAACATGAATGATTTATGAATGAAATAATGAGTTAAGAAATTTTAAGTTTAAAAGAACAAGTATGGCGATGAGCTTCATTGACGCAGAAAAACAACTAAGCATGCTACAATCGGGCAAAAGTGACCCTACGGTAACCCTACAACACTTCGTTTAATTAATAATACACCAAAATTTTACACATTAGTTTTATTTTAATCCGTGATTTTCACGACAGCCTTCATATTGGAGGATACTCAAAGGCCAATGTTGTCTAAATTTAGCAAACTTAACTTATTTGTCAAAGATTTTATTATTTTTCAGTTATTTTCGTCATAGCAAACTACAAATGCGGCTCTGTCGCCGTAAATGGGTTGAGTTGGTTGAGTGGTTGAGGGCCTCTGCATATGTTGCTGTCTTAAAAATTGATCTATATAATCCGAATTCCCTATGGATTGATTTGTTAAAGACAAATTTTCATCATCAAATATTAAATATTAGAATTTTTTGGAGTATAAAGCATAATTTTTCATCAAAATCATTATATGGCTTCATATCCAAAAAATAGACCTAAGTGATCGAAACTCGGTAAGGTCCACTTTTATGTCAAATTATTATTATGAATGCATTTTCATCAATTCAAAATTATACCTTTTTATCATATAAATAATGATAGAACTGTTTGCCTTTCATGAGAGCCACATTATATGGTTGAGTCTAATTAAAAGAGATATTTGATCCAAATCGTCTTTGGGCCAAAACATGTCAATGTACGAATATCATCAAAGTGTCTCGAAAAATGCGACCTATAGGTTGAAAACAACATCAGACGGACAGACAAGCGTGGAAATGATTCTGAATCGATCGGGATAATAAAAAATGGGACTAGCTCAATTCCTTGTTAATATATCCTGTACCACAAATGGTGTAGGATATGAAAAGTACAACAATTGCTTGAACACTTTGATATGAAAAATATATTTGAAATTGATCGCTTGAAATATATCGCTTTCCACTTTGTTTCATTTATTCGCACACATAACACAACCGTACAATTTGCTAATCCCCACAAAGTCTTGCAAACAAAGCAATTCTAACCTCTTAACCATCCCATGGTCAACGCGCATAAATACCGTATAATAATATAAAAATATGTTTATATAATATATATATATATATATATATATGTATGTGTGTATATGTATATATATATATACATATTATATATTGTAAAATATATGTAGATGTTTGACTTTATACCTCAAGTACTGTATGTTCGTAAGTAGGCCGAGAATATTTGCCATAGAAACGAAATTTTTGTACAAAATTCAAAAATAATCATAGCAACCGGTCTGCAAGTTTTGCGAATAGAAAATTGAGATTTTTTCAGATATAAAACAATTCGTTGAGGAAATCTCGTCAGATTGTGTAAAAAATTGTTTTGTTCAACACGCGAAAAAAAATGAAAAAGTGAAGGAAGCAGAGTTAATGAAAATCTTTTGACAAATTTTTCAAATTTTTCAAATTTTCAATTGGTCACACATCCCAAAGGCAGTATGCAGCGTGCGTAGTAAATGCAAGAAATCAAAGACCACATGGAAAGGAGAGGACAGCAGAGTAAGTTCATTTCTTTCAAAAATTCTTTAATGAACGTGTAAAACACTTGCATAATATATGTAGAGAAAAATGTTTACAATAGGAGTCGTGTTCAAGGAGACTTCAAAATATATAAAGAAACGAGAGGCCCTTCGTGTTAAAGAAAAATCTAGAAGAAAATTGATACGTTTTCTTATTTTCATCTCTTATACAAAAAATTCGACGTTTGACTTGAGATTAATTCTAAATTTTTTATGAAAAATTTCTCAGAATTTTCAAGAAATAAAATTGTAACGAGTCTTGTTTGGCAGGGTATGCTCAGGGTTCCCCTCCTTTCAAGAAACTTATATTAAAGGAAAAACTTGGACCTCCGGATTTTGTACTTATTATTTCGATTTATTATAATTCGATAAGCGATTTTTAAGAGGAGTGTGAGAAAGAGTAGCGTGGTGATCCGACTCTTGTTTAACGCTTTCAATGTTTTTTGTTTGTTTGTTCCGCAAGATTATTTTTCACGTTTTAATCGTTTCGCGAGATTCTGAAAAAAAATACGCTGCGGTTGTTGTAGCAGCCAGCCTCGGCCTATAGGGCCACTCGTCCGTCCCTAACCGTTGCACGTCGCAAGAGGGAGTGTCCATTAGTCATTCAGGGATGACGGCCAAGTCAAACCTGCCATCCGCTATCCGTAAAGCCAAAAACCAAAACTAGCAGTAACCTATATAAACCCTCTCAAATCTAAGAACCCAAAGCCGTATTGCTGGCATGTATAGGGAATGCTGCGGCATATTTATTTAGTATTAAGCTATTTATACTGTCATAATTGGTAAGGGAGCAAAACGCTTCCTTACAACATTTAAAAATGATATGAATCTGACGTATGTCGGTTGTCGTCAATAATCTTTTGAGTGTGGCTTTTCAAGTAGTCTTCATATAATTAATTAGCTACAATTAACAAATTTTATAAAACTTAATTTTTTTTTGAATACAGTTTCAGGGGTCGTATGAACAGCCTAAGGAGAATGCTGCTTAGAAACGAAGCGAAGAAAATTGCGAAAGCTCGATAAATCTTGAGGGAAAGATTGAGACCAGGACCAAACGAATTACACAACGTCATCTTAGTCAAGTGAGGCGTTCAGCGTCATGTTTAATGAGAAATTCGAGAAAGCAGAGAGTGAAACTCGATGAAAAACATTGTGAAAATCTCGGTTTGTCTCTTGTTCGGCTTAGCGAAGAGCAACAACATTTAGTCGAGAGGCAAAGCAATGCGAAGTGTGGCAAACAGATAGAGACAACCTCGATTTAGGTGATAAAGCCGTAAGAAAAAGGGAAACGGGAACAAACTGTAATGAAAAGAAGAAGAAAGCAGTCTTGCGTTAAAACGGTGTTTGGTTCTTTGATATCGTAATATGCAATTTTTAAAAGATCGCATGGTAGATGTGGTCGAAGATGAGTTATGTTGCATTAATATAGCGTCAGCTGGACAATGTGGACGTAGAGCGGACACGGAAAATGTCGGCTGATAAGCAGAGCTACGTACAAGCATACCTTGCAGCATATCTGATAGGAATGCAAGAGCAAAGGGAAGGCGGAACGAAAAGTAGAGGAAGAAGAGCGCTCTAAAACGCCTGAATGTTATAAAAATGCTAAAGTCGATTGTCCCTTTAACGAGGTAGAGAAATTGATGAAAGCAAACAGGATTCGAGAAATACGCAACAAAGTGAACGAGCAACTAGAAGAAACGAAGCGCATTGAATTAGTTAAACAACGCAACGAAGGAGAGAGAAGGCAAAATGCCTAGAAAAGAAAGAGCAGAGGGTAAGCGAATTTCTTTCTCACTTCTTAACAAAGGTGTACGCAATATGTTTATTTGAATAAGACAACAAAAGAGATGGAATTGATTGATTTCCATTCCATTGAATTTCCAAACATGCACGCATTTCAAATTTCCGATTTCTGCAACGTAAGCTTCCAACTCAGGATCCTCCCGAAGAAATGCTTTCTTTAGAGTTGAAAGCTTGCGATCGGCATTCTCACAGTAGATGCGATTCGGAATCCCTACTCTTCGTAAGAGTAGAAATAAAAGCGTCAGTTAGATCAGAAACGATTCCGAAATGAATTCTTTAGAAGTAAAACAAATAAAATGGAGATGAAATTTATCCAAAAAAATTTTTGCTAACCGCCCATAGCATCTGGTTTAGACCATTCATTAATTGTAGGGATTTGTCGATAACTGTGTTCTTTTTGTTCAATTCTTCTTTCTCCATAACTAATAGTAACAATAAGAATAATAATAATTATAATAATAGATTATATTACGTAATTAATTCACAAGAGTTTTTGTCAAAGCAACACTAAAAATATCATAAATGGTGCGAAATGTCGACATTTGGTTCTCATCGCAATATTTTTTGTTTCGTTCTGGCTCAATTTTTTAGAATTCATATAGCGCTGCTGTGATCAAGGGCTAACTAATCAAGTCGAAGAGATTTCTTACTTTCGACCCAATATCAATACGGATTTTGTTTCTGCTGTTTTTGCCGTGAGAAGGGAACATTTTACGCGTGAACTTTCGGCACCCCACCTGCCCCTCATTCTATCTGCCATCTGCCATCGGCCGTCCGTTTTCCTAACTTTTGCATTAGTTTGATGGTGCTGTCAGCACCATACTTATGGAAGTGTTAAACTACTTGTATGCTCCGCTAATGTTAATGAATTAGTTTTAGATGAATTGGTGTGATTTCGACTCACACCAATGGTGGCAACTGATCGTTTGTGCGTTTATGCGTTTACGACGTATACTTGATTCAATAAAAACACCAACTCCTTGTTAGGAATATGAATTTTGATCAGCATTCGTGAAGTATCCAGTATATGACTTGGGTGGAATAGGATTAACAGAGCTTCTACAATGGGTATTCCTCATTCAATCGATTTCTCAAACGTACACGTTCTTCTTCACGGAATTTTTTGCGTTCAGATGGTTTTGCACCGCTTACAGAGCGTAATACCGGCGCTTTCCTTGCATGTTCGCTTGGATTGTAACTGCGCACTGGCGGTTCATCATCCCAATTCTCTGTACTTTCGTATTTAGGTTTAGGAGGCGATGTTGTCGTCTTCGTTGGAGATTTATCAACACTACAATAGTTTTCGTGCTTTGCACGATCTGATCATACTTTTAAGTGAAATTCTAATTCTGCATCATTGAATACATCCGTAACGTTAAATGGACACACGCCTTTAGGTGCATTAGGATGATTTCGTTGGCAACGAATCAAATGAAACTGCATACGCGATTCCAATATTTGATGCGATTTTTCATACGGACATTGCAGTAAATTAGACATTTCGCAATATGGAAAATTTTATTTAATTTTCCCAAAGGCAACGTCCTTTTTGAACCTTACAATTTTTTTATAAGAAGGACAGATCTTTGATTTCGTTGCGCGTTCGCCCTTGCAATTGATACAGCTTTTGACTTGAGGGCAAATCGAAGTACACTTATGGCATATGCCAGAGAAAGGGCAAAGCGGCTTTTGACGCGTACAGACTCTGTAGAATCGGCTCTGTTAGGTAAAGTTGAATAGGGAAGATAATGCCTTCTATGTAAATATGCGAGGGAAAGACGTTCCTCGAAAAACTTAGAGACTATGTCCAAAGGCACGCCTTGTTTACTTTACATTTGCTTTCTATATTTAACTTTTTCAAAAAGGAAATTTTAGAAAAAATTTTCAGCGTCACTGGGGTCCTGTCCGTGACGGTCACAGTCATCTAGCGAAAAGACAATTTGTTACTTATCACAGTTCACATTTATTTATCAGTGGCTTCTTGTTAATAACTAACTGAACAGTTTCTAGTTAACTTCTGTTGACTACTTCTTTCCTACCTTCAAACTACATAAATTTTTTACATAACTATTTATTAAATTTGCGTTCTTACTTATTAATGCGTAATTGATAAAACTAGGTTCATATAAATATAGGTTATTGCTTACAGTTGCGAAAGTGCTTATGCTAGCGTGCTTGGCAATGCTACAACTCGGATAGAAGAGAACCACGACGATCGGTATTTGGTGTACTCACGACACTTGATATCCATAAGCTTGCAATATAGTAAAATAGATTTCTTTATAACACAGTAAAATTGTTTGTTTGATAAATTTGAGGAATCACTGGCTCTTGATGAACATGGCTACGCAGCAGAGAGGGAAGCAGTCGCTTTAGTTATCCTGTTGTCTTGTTTTTTTTTTTTTTTTTTTTTTTTTTTTAAATGCTCATTTCGATCTATATAAAAATATAGGAATAATGGAAAAACCACCAAACAGGTTGTCCAGACTTTGTTGAATTTCAAAGAATAATGGTGGCGGGTAGATTGCGTCTCCTGTATCTTTACGTTACCTAAGAATTTATTTACCGATATTAGGATTTTGTTCCGTCGATCTTTGGAAATTCGTCGGCCGTTTGTGCAGAGTGCGGATAGCGGCACTAAAGCCTCATTACTCGTGAGCTGTTTTTTACAATAAATCTCCGGACGTAGTTAGAATTTTCACAGAATTTCTATTCTGTAAAATTCGCATTGGCTTTAGAAACATTGTTGTGTGGTGCTAATTGGCTTATGGGCAATAAGTGACTCTAATTGCTTATGGCAATATGGCTCTAGTTTTATTGTAAAAGCTCCGTACCTACCGCTCGTAAGTAATGAAACATTCGATTCCATTGATCTCTACGCTAATCAAAAACTCAATAATTCAAAAAAAATAATTGTCCTCAAGCGTGTGCACCAAGCGCACTTTGCAGGCAGCTTAATCAGTTCAAGCACGTTGTTGTTCCCTACTAATTCCCTAGTAATTCTTGATCGCTTGACTTATTTTATCTGAAAGGAAAGAAAAAGTGATCATGGTCTTTGTCTCTAATTCCATGGTGTTCTCGCTTGAGTATCTAGTTTGCACGGCCCGATTTTAGAGAGGCTTCCGTATCGCACTTTATGATTTAGCAAAAAAATTATCCAACACATCAGTAGCAAGGACATCATGTCCGTATATGTGTCGCGCGTGTTTGTTTATTTATTTTTGGAACGGTGTGGTTATGTTTGGAAATTCATATTATTTTAATTGAATACTTTTATACATTTTTTTTTTTCAAGTTAATTGTAAAATTTTAATAATAATAATTTTCTATTAGAATAATTATAGTTTTTTTTTTTTTTTTTTTTGTTAAATAAAAAAGTAAGTAAGAATTAATTAGTCATTAATAGAAAATTTGAATATGGAAATAATATAATTGAAAAAAAAAAAAATTACTTAAATTATTTATTTGATTATAATTGAATAATTTATTTTTAAAAATATGAAATTTTTCAAAATTTTAAGATTTTGAGAAAAAAAATTTTTTTTTTCTATAAAAATTGTATCTTTTATTAAATTAATAACTTTAGTTTCTTAATAATTTATAAAATTTTAATTCTTCTAAATGAAATTTGTTATATTGGTAACAATTGTACGTTGTTGTATTTAAAATGTTATTGTATTGTTTTTCTTAAAATTTACATAAATGAATAAAAACTAAAAAGAAATGAAAAGCATTTCATTTTTATTTGTATCCATCACTCAATGAAAATGAAAGAAAGTCACTTTCATTAATTATTAATAGCTGCCCTGCGCTGCGCGCTACCGCCTACTGTTAATTTCTCAACTTTTCCCAACTGGTCAGAGAGAGAGAACGGCCATCCTACCCAACAATAATTTATGACTGGGTGGTTCTCATGGCTTTTGTTATTGGTGCCTTTGATGGGAAAAACTTCGACATATGCAAATTCCGGGGATTATATGAATTACTGAAGTGTACCGTAAGGCCGGCCTGTTGTAAATTATTATTATTCGATATAATAGCTAAGTCTTTTGCGCTCCTTTTTATACCCTACACTATAGTAATAGTACAAGGACATTAAGTAAGTTCATATAAAAGCAGGATATAATTATTACGTTCAATGGCAAAACTAAGAAACGTGTTACATGATGTAATATAGGGTATTTAATAGTGGCCTAAGCTGACAATAATATTTTTACTTATTTTGAGAAATCGTTAAATAAATAACTGTAGAGTGATGTAGAGTCGTCCGTAGCCCACTATAGCGTTTTTACACTTCTTTTTCTTAACACCCTCTGTTATGCCGAGCATTCTGTTTTTCGTAAGTTTTAGACACAGAAATAAATAAATAAAAACCACGGCGATCATTAAATCACTTACATGAAGTTGCGTACACTTCGTGTAACGACTTGTTAAATAATAACATAGGCCATGATATAGGAAGTGCTTGAAAAAGTGGACCGTTTAGAAGCATTTTTAATTGTGTCAGTTTAACGAATTGAATATAAAACTACAAGATGGACAGACGGCCAAGTTTATATCGATTCGGAATCGTTCAAATCCTTTTAGGTGCAGCAAAAACAAACATGTACCACAGGTGGTGCAAGAAAAAACTCGCCGGCAGCAAAAAAGACCATCAATAGATTTTGAATTTCTTGACTGACTTTAGGGTCAAGTCCTTATAATAGTTTTTTGCAAACAGAGAAAGAGAATTTTTACTCGAAATTTCTATTAACAAATTGTATTTTAAATTTGCCGGTACGGTTGACCGAGTTGTATTAATAATAAATTTTAGATCTTAGCTGTACAATTGGGTGTAACAAAGCAACCTTAAAAATATACGCTATGAAAAATGTTAGAATTTTCATGATCAAGCGAGTCTTTAGAGAGTCACACAATATAAAAATTATTTTTAAAATCTTGGCAATAAATTTTGAGAATACATCGATACAAATACGAACGCTTTGTAAACATAATAATTGTCGGTGTAATGTAAGCAGAAGTTAAGTGACACGTAGTTTTTCATAGCACTATGGAGGTAACAAGAGATCGACCACGAACGGTGACTGCAGCAAGAACAGATGCCACCTGCGGGAGCTTAAATAAAGTAAGGATCTTATTGTGCGAAAATTCGAAATTCTAGTCCCGACAGTTTTCGAATTTAGAGAGTATATTGATCGAAAAAACAACCGGACAGGTGGACAATTTAAATTACGTAAGTTAAGATTAAAGATGAGTTTTTTCATTTTTTTCATTTCTTTATTCATAATAATTACATTATACTAATCATCTTATGACTGTATCATTTTTAAATTAGGAAAATTATGGTGCACAGATTCGAAATACATTCCGAAGAATTAGCCATGTAATAAAGTAAGTAACTCATGTGTGATGTGGAAAACTACAAAAATATGTCAAACACATGGCTAATAAATGTAATAAATATCTTGTAAAGAAGTCAGTGAGTGTGTGTGAGAAGTCAGTGTACGTTGTTTGGTGGAGCAGGATCTCGTGGTCTAAATAAATAAATTTCTAAATTTTGTGAGACCAAATCGCACGTTTGTTCGCCGCACCCTCAAGCATCTCTAATAAATTAAATCAATTTCGTTTATAATTTTCTAGTCCTTAATTTTTTTACATATCCTTAATGCTAAGCAATAAATTGATTGTTGAGCAATGCTGCGCTTATTGCAATGCAATTCAACGCTTTCTGACATACGCGACATCCGTTGTATGTACGTCACGCCGCAATACAAAGAATAAATAAATTCTATAAAAATAAATTATGTTATTATAAATATGACTTTTTTTTATACTCATCAGCAAAGAATGAGGAATACATTCATTTTTTTTTTTTAATTAAGATGAAGATATGTATTTATATTCAACTCCACTATTGCCTGACCTGAACTATGACATATATATATAATAAAAGTTTGTTATGTAAAAATGTTTTGGTTTACAACCTTAATTTAAAATACATTGAGAGCAATAACGCATAAATGATGATGTTTATGGGTTTCAAGAATTATTTAATATCTTCGTTCTCTAGTATCTCGAAATCGCTTTCATCCGAAGAATCTAAAGCAGTGACTAAACGCTTATTAGAAGATGAAGGCATTGCTTCTGCTGTTGCAAGCGATGGATTAACACCCAAAATACCTTGAACTAGCCCCGACACCAAATTGGGTATTAATTTACTGCTATTTACCAATAGAGCTTGAGTTTGATTTTTTAGTGTTGTAGCTAATAGATCTGGAGGGGATTCAGGGTTGAAATTAATTTGCGGGCGGCCATCTACCGATGTGTGATCAGGAAAATGCAAGCCTTTCGTTAAGTTTTCTTCTGAAGAAGATGATGTTGCTGATAGCGAAGAGTCCCGTTTAAAGTGACCGCTTTTAAATTCAATACTTTCATCTGTTTGCGGCACATCATATTTATTTAGTTTACTCTTTGTCGTCTTTATTAACGGAAGTAAATCGTCGTACTCGTCATCCGCGTCCGAATTATCATCGATTTCCGGTATTGTATCGGCTAACAATAATTCGGAAGACACCTCATCACTCTTGTCTTCCTCATTATCAATATCTTCCGTAGCTGCAGTAATAGATCCTAAATCGCTTGCTCTTTCCAACACAAGTAAATTCGATTCATTAACATTTGGCATAAATTCATCTTCCATCTTATAATCCTGATTAATTTTCTCCGCCCAAAGGTAATCGTTTGGTTGAATTTTAATAATTTTAAAATGATATTTAGTCGATATAATCGCTGCCATAACTAAGCCTGACAGCGCTATTATTGAACCGGACACCAAATGACCCATTATGGCTAAAGAGCCCAGGCATCCCGTCGCTACGGCGCAGAATCTATTTGGTTTGCGCTGTCTCCATTCTGCCACACGTCTTACTAACTCTTGACAACTTTTCTCGAAATCTGGTGGAGGTACGATACGTAAATTGCACCGGGTTTTATATAACCAGAAGCAAAAGAGCATCAAAAATATTAAGCCTATCGGGCGTATATGTAACCATGACAATAACGCAACTGATATAAAAGTAGCTGCACCACTTTGAAACATTGGATTCTTTGGCAACGATTTTATATTTAGCATTTTGAAATGTTGACTCTTTAGTTACACAGTTCGAAGAGTTTTTATTAATTTATAGTTCAGAATTTTTGATTCAATCGTCGAATTTATTTTCAAATTATAACGTCATCAGTTAATTTTTGCTATATATAGCTTGTGTATCTTTCTTTGCCTTTGCGCGAGATGGCCAACTTGCTTTTGACACTTTCTTTTTATTAATTTTGATCTTTCTCTATAAGTTTCTTTATTAGTTTTATGTAAATAGAAAATTTACAAATTTTCTTTCATTATTTAAATCAATATACATTTATACATAAAGAACATTAAGCACTTGTCAATTAATCTTTTAGAGATTAGAGATAATTCGCGAGTAGAGCTAACAAAGGTTTTTGTCAAAACGTTTGCGTATGGCCAGAAGGACGTCTCAGAGTACCTACATTCTGGGCAAACATTAAAGACCACCTGTCCGGTAGTTTGTCTGTGTAATGTCTGCCGTAAACATTCTCCTGAGCGCAAAAATGAACATTGAAGGTTCTTGCATGCAGCTTGGTATTAAGAATGGACGAAATCGATGCAAGAACACTCCTATAATACTACGCAAAATGCGGACACCTCTGTTTTTCAAAAGAATTAAAGAATTTTTTTTATAATCATTCCTCATAAACTAGAGTATATAAAAGTACAAAAGTTTACGTATATTCTATCTAGTACCTCTAAAAAAATCGAAAGAATTGATCCTGTTTACTGACTTTTTTTTTCAAAACCTTTATAACGTTCACAAATAAGCTTCAAAATCCCCATAAAGCATACAAATTCTTGGCCAATTTCAAACTCTGTATTGCACCTAAGCATATTAGTCTGCCCAACTGTATACTACGCGTTCTTCCGTTCGCAAAAAAGAAAATATCGCTTACAAATTTCAACTTTTCAAAGAAAGCGGCTGCAACGCCTACACGCGGCTATGCGACAAAATCATACGTACTTGTAGGTATACTATTTACATTCACTTAAAAACCGACGATTTGTACGATACAGTATGACGTTAAAATAAGAAACATAGATCAAGAAGAGAAACAGCAAGCAATCAAACGGCTGCTAATGTAATAAATAGCGCCACATCTGTTAATTTAGGAAAAAGATCAAACGCACTTCAGATTCAAATCGGCAACAATTTTAAAAATAAAGTTGCTATGCCCCTTGCTTTTAGTCGGTCCTCTTTAGTAACGTAATACTAATACTAGTACTGTGATTATTTTATTTTCACTTGCACTAAATGCGAGATATCAAAAAATGTATGCACAGTCTTCTAGATTTTACAGCGCTATATATGGGCGAATTTTTATTACAAAAATCGAATTAATAAACGCTCCAATGTGTTCTTGAAAACGGACAAATCGCTTAAATTCATTTTTTGTTGTATGGTTTGATTGCCGCCCATCTTACTACTTATCATTTTTTTTTTTTTGCAATATTTTCTATTCACCGACGAAGAGGAAAAAGGATATGTTTAGGTTGTTCAGAAAGAAGCTTCAAATTGTGAACCGATCTAGGAATCTTCGCTTGTCCGCCTGTATAACGTTTGTGGTAAACGAAAAATGGAGCCATCAGTTTCAAATTTCGCAAAAACATTCGATATTATTACACACACAGGTCGATATTGAAAATGGGCCAAATCGATTAAATGACACATCTACGCTACAATGTGAATTGAGAACGCAATTAATTTCTGAATTGTGTGCTCGTTACTTATAAGTTGCAATAGAGACACGATAAAAATTTCCAAGCATATTCTACAAAAATTGAAAAAATCCGCAACGCTGTGTGGGTGTACAAATACAATTTTCTTTTTTTCTGTTACTTTTTTTATACTGTTATCGTATGACTCTTATTTAAGATATTGTTTTGTACACACCTACCATTTAACTCTGTCATCCTCTATATAATACCCAGTAGTTTAGGTTCTAGGTTGACTTAGATTCGCCTGTCTGCAGCTGGTGTTTTTGAATAACATTAAACGATTCAGAACTGCTCTTCGCGAGATAGTAATTACATTCTTAAAAAAAGAATACAAATATATATATGTTACATATCAATTTATCAGGAGAGCGCTATACTTAGTTAATGACATCTAATGAAATTTCTGAACAGAAACTTGTGAGCAAGACAAGTCGTGAGAAATAAAATACAAAGGTACCTTCGGCAACAATATGCCCTGCAGCAGGCATCAGCTTTAGACATCAGACAAGATACAGGGGAACAGGTTCAGCAGATGCAATAAATTTTCATCCGCTTCTCGACTCTCTTTAAAACCTCCTTTTGTAGCTCCTATAGGACCAGGTATAGTGTTTATTACTGTTACGCGCAGCAAATTTTGAAAAACGAACTTAAGAGTCATATAAAACAGTGGAAAACAAAAGTATAACATCTAACTGCATCTCCAACCGGTTGCAGTAGTATTATAGCAAGGAAATTAAAATTCATTGGAAGTGATATATTTAACTTTTTTTTTGTTTGTTGTTTTTATTTCTAGGATGGCTCTTGAAGTGTCGTAGTATTAGCGATACTGTTAGTTGTTATTGGTAATCTTTCTGGATGTTGGGAATTCTTTTCGTTAATATTAAGTACTCGCTTTTTCGGTTTTTCACCTAAAACTGCAGCCACTGCCGCTACTGTCGTACCATGATCTTTAATCATGTGCCGGGATAGACCTCTGTAGTGAGCATACGTTTTACTGCATAATTTACATACACTCTTTTCTTTACTATGGACGCTGCGATGTTGAAATAAAAGCTTTGAATTAGTGAACCCTTTGCCGCATTCATTACATATGGAATCACGTGTGTTGCTATGCACTTTCAGATGCCAATTCAGTAGCTTTTGCTGCGTAAAACCGTCACCGCACACGTCACAAATGTATTCCTTTTCATATTCGGGATGATTTTGAAAATGCAATTTGAGTTCTTTTTTACATGGGAAGCCTTTCTGGCAGAATTTGCAAACAAACGGAAAGTCTTGAGTATGACGCCTCAAGTGTATAACATATCCCGGCTTTTGAGTAAATTCATATTGACAAACGCGACATTTGAACGGTTTACTGCCATCATGTTTAGCCGTGTGAATGCGAAACGTGTTAATGTGGTAAATAATTTTTGGGCAGTGCGAACATTTAAAAGGACCCAAATGTGGCAGCAAAAACGCTATATTGTCGTAAAATCGATTACTCGATTTATATATTGGATCCGCAGCTCTTCTGCAATCCCGTTGTTGTTGATACTCTATTTGGGATTCTTTTTCTTTTTTTACCATTTTATGTATGAAATCAATTTTGTTCTCAACGTCAGTCAGCAAATAATTTAAATTTAATTTTTCATTGATCTGTTGGCACATGTTGCTCAGTGCTTCCTGGCGACGCTGTTCAGAATTATAATAAATATCTTGTTCGTCCCATAAACAACTATGAATTTTATAAATTTCTATTAATTTTATAATTTGGTCGCTATTCAATTCAGGTTTAGCTAAAAGTTGATCCTCCTCCATCTGAAAAAAAATTTGTTTTTAATTTTGCTTATGTCCGTTTTACTTTTATCATTTACCTCCTGTATGAAGGGTAAAGTAGGTTTAAGAAATTCCATTTTTTCATAAAACCATAACGGTTTATAATCATCTTTATTAATGAACTGCAAACGTATGCGCACCTCGCGAATATATCGCACTCGCAAATATTTGATAATTCTATCAACATCCTGGATATTCACGGCAAGTCCGACTTTTTCCTTAAGTTCATCAGCAATTTTAGTCAAAGCTTTTTCCCGTTTTTTGCGACAACGATTTACCAGCTTGGGTGGTCTAGTACTATCCCACAATTCATCTTGTTGCTCATACGCAGCCAACAAAATCAAGACGTTTTGACGCTTTTCCATAAATTTATCAATGTCAAGTTCAGTCGACTTAGCCTTTTTCGGTAGCTTAAATTTTCTATTGTCATTCTCATCAGAACATTCATCAAAATTATCCAAGCTATTATCATCGTCATTGTATTTACAGTAGTTGTGTTTTCGAAAATTGCTGAGCTCACCATCATATAGTTCATTATCACTCATCGACAAAGAATGTTCAAACTATTAAATCAAAAATATGAAAAAAATTAATAAATACATAAATAGCTACACAAATAAGTAAAAATAATGAAATGAATATTTAGGAGAGCTATTAATTCCTAGACGTTTCTCTTGGAATTTCTGACATCAATCTTGTCACTGACTTGTGACATATACGTATTCTAAAATTCGTATGTTAAGCTTACCAACAAAAATATCTAGAGATAACGATCCAATGGAATTAGTACCTAGATTAAGGTCCAATAACCTAACATAAATTAAAATTTAAGCATTTTTCGTGTATGCGTTACACTGAATTAGTTGAAATTACTGCCGATCAACACTGCACCATCTCCAAATAATATAAACAATCACTAACAGGCAATTGAAGCCTGAAGACCTCCCTGAGATTGAAAATTGTATGTACGGCGTAAACGGTCAAGTCATTCCGCGAAGCATTGGCTACGCATGCTTTTGTTTGAAAATAGTGATTGTAGAGTGCCTATCAGAGCATTTTTCGGTTGTTTTTTTTTATGACTCTACACTTATAATAAGTTTCGTAAGACAAGTTTGACATAGTGCACCACACAATCCTCGATCAATACTCTTGCAAATATTTCCGTTACGAGTATTATGTACGTTTTATAAACTAAATATGTTTCTGCAATCATATGTTCTCACAAGTAATATTCATAAGTTCATGACTGCAGTTACTGAATGTAAGTGTTCCTTACCCCACAATTTTCAGCCTCATCATTCCTCAAAACAATATCACCCAATCCTATGTAATCCCGACATGCTCTAATTTTTTCCGGTGGCTCTTCTTTCAGTGTCCGGTGCTCTGGATGTTTTGCTTTTAAACGGACGCTGTGCTCTTCTTTGCTAAAGTAAGCCTTCACATTTTCTTGCATTTCCCCTACCAACATTACTTCTGGTTCTTCCAATGGATCCATGAAAATATTCTAGAAATTTTCAACAAGTTAATATTGTATATGGTGCACTCCGAATAATACCTTTTCATCTTCTTCTATGTAAGCTTGATTATAACAATTATCAATTATCTTTACATCTTCATCTTTAATCGTGTTGCTTTCAGCTATCTCCAATTTAGATCCCGTCATGTGTTCATGATTATGTCCATGCTCTTGCTCAATGTGTCCAATAAATGTTTCAAATTGCAAGCAAATTTCCTGGCATAATAGACATAATAAAGCATAATGCTGATCTTGTTGGTGTTTACCAATTATTGTGGGTGATTTAAGTATTTCTCCACATTTTTCATAGTTTTCATATGCACCATCATAATTGGTTAAACTTATGGTCGCCATATTTTAATTCAATTTTGATTGTAGTTTTTACAAATTATTTTTCAATAATTGCATGAACATTGAAAAAAATATTTCTAATTCCTATTGACATGAAACAAAAAAAGACAGTTTTATATATCCCCTCTTTCACAGCATATGTTTGTGTTTTAGTTAGTAAATAATAAGCTAATACAGGGTTGTTAAGTTGTTTAGAGAATGGAAAGTTTTCATTCACTTCAACAATCTCTTTGTGAAGGTTGTAATTTTTGATTTTGTTCCATTCCATTATTGCATTTCTTAATACAGTTAGTGCAATACACAGATCAATGCGTTGCAAAACTTTAAATTGTACTCTTGAACTTTTAAATGTCATCTTCAACTTTTATGTGCAATCTTCAAACTATAAATGATACTCCACAACTTGTAAATAACTACCTTCTGCAATTTTTAAAATCTGTAACTTGTATAAATAAAATCCCTCTGTAACTTTTAAATCCACATGTATACATATACATAGGTGTAAAAGTTAGCTCTTGATTTTTATAGATCTCCGTTTTGCATGCATTGAAAATATTATAGTGCCGTTATTACTTCATCGTCAATTATCATTCGGATAAGTTAATTTGTCCTTTGGGGGGTTAATTTTCAAATTGAGAAAGGGAAAATGTCTTTGTGATCGATAAAGTTACATAAATTTCAGAAAGACTAGCGTTGGGATTGCAAAAAACACCATTTCGGCCCGTGTTCATGCTTTTGGAAAAATTAAAATATGATTCGACAAATTTCGAAACGGAGATTTCCCTTTGGAAGGTTTACCTTCCTCTGAACTACCTTTTGACATTGGTGATTACATTGTGAGTGACCTAATGAAAGGAAAACCAGAATAACACCTAAAGAGACATTGGAGGAGCTGAAAACGACAGTTACACTGCGTTTTGCATTTAAGAAAGTTACTTGAAATGAATTTTGTACAACTCACGGCGTGGGAGAATCTGCAAAAAAACAGATGAAATTGTTATTTTACATGCACACATACATAAATTGGCCTATAGTCCATTAAGGTGTTGCTGTGTGATCGGTGGAATTCCGCGCGGATTATTCGCGGCGATCTAATAGTCGTTGCCAAAATTGTAGAAGCTACTATTGGAAAAATTTCCAGTATTAACCCTATAACGTCGTGTTATGCGTGCGTACATCATTTTCAAATTTTGACTCTTTGTTAGGTAAAATAGCAAATCTATTTGCATTTAAACAAACCGACCTTAATCATCTTACTAAAAATATATATAGACTTTCTAGGGCTTATAGCAAATCTAACACACTTTACAAATTCCATGCGTCTGCGCTGGTTACCAACAGGTAAAAGGTACCTATGCAAGTTATAACTTGACTCATATTATCAGCGGCTCTGTCAATATTCGTAAAAGTAAAGATAGAAACTTTGCTCATGAAATTTAGATGTGAATCTGCCTCAGCTAATCAAAACAAAAACAATCTATAATCTCATCACACAACACGCAAATATACAGTGTGACATTTTGAAGCAACGTAAATTTGGAATGAAGTTTAAATTTTTATATATTTATTTAGGTGATGAGTAGGTAACGATTTTTATTTTAGGTTTCACTTATTTACATTAGGAGGAACGTTTATAGTATGTGGAAGAGTAAATACTTTAATTTACTTAAGAGTTCGGAGTATCCGCACTTAACATTTGACGCCGCAAGTTACAGATTAAATATCCGAACAGTTTGAATGTTTAATAAATCAGCCTATTTCCAATCTTTTTAGATATATAACTTATATTGGAATTTAGCTTGAATTGTCGTTCAGATTCATAGCCGGTGAGCGGTTCTATAACTTTAGTTCTGAAGTTATGCAATTTTAATTTGTTTCTCTTAATCCTTAGTATACGACCAAATCTAAAAGAAAGCAACTTGTGCAATAATTTTTATAGATTAATATATTTTATATTATAATAATGTAATTAAAAAAGGCTTAAAATTCTCCGCCTTATTTAACATACTAAACGATACGATATATAACGTCCAGCTGTCTCTGACAAACGTATAATCTTTACCACTTGGCCTCGTTTTAATCCAAAATATCTAGCCACTGGATCTCCGGCCTGTATGCGCATTAGCATATTTTCTTTCAGTTTATATCGGGCTAACAATTCCTGCTTTTCCTCTGGAGTCATAACAACATGTTCGGGAACCAATTCATGCTCTGTAATGTTAGTAAGTAATTCAGACTCTAAAAACTGTTCTAATATATACTTTGGTGCCATATCCACAAGGCTTTGTTTAGCAGATGGAGTCATCCCGGCTTGCACAACTACAATGGCACGATGAATGTTCTCTTCCTGCATGCGCGTGCAATACGTTTTGATGGTTTTAATTCCAATTTTTGGCTCATCCGGAAAGAACACAAACATTTGATCCGTGGGATCATCGTTATGAGCAACCAAAACAATTAGATCTGATCGTGCTGGCCTTTTTTCACTTGGTTTATCACCGAACATTTCTTTGAATTGTTCAAGCGTCTGATCTAACTCATCTTGGGTTACTAAATAACCGCGATCATGACTTAACTGCATAATAGTTTTACGTATTCGCCATAATTTGTATGTTTCTGCTTCATCATCCATTTTTCTTGAAATAAATTAATGACGTAGTATATTCATATAGTTTTTAACTGAATTGTTCTCAAAATTAGCCCAACATTTCTGAAATTTTACGCGTTCTTGAAATACAACAAAATGTGTATGCGATAAAAGCAACATTTACCATATGGTAAAAAGTGTTCTTTTCTTGTTCCGTTCCGATTTAAACGAATTAAATGTGCACAATTACCCAATAAGCTAATATAAAATGTCTAAAGGATAAATCGCAATGCTTGCGTTATGCATAGCACTCAGTAACGCATAATACATAACGCACAATTAGTTGAACGGACAGCGCGCATTGCTAAAGTAAAGTCATATGGTTAGCATTTGTTACACTAACGTTTATGAAGAGGCACAAAATTAATAAAGTGAAAAATTTCTTTGAGATATAATTTTCTTAAAGTAAACCACGAAAAAAAGGGTATTTCTTACAAGCAGAAGACGATTTCAATTATTCTTGGTAAGTTCACAATATAGTTAATAATATAACATTTATAATTGATTGGCAATCGTTTATAGGTTAATGAGGAAACATTTGAGTGACAAAAGAAAATGAATAGCGACGATTTAATTATTTGTATTATGGTAATAGGAATGATGTGGGAAGGTTGTCGTCGTCACCGTAAATACAAAAAGCGATGGTGAGTCAAATGCTTATATAAAATCGAGATTTCGATGGATTATTTGTGACCGTCTTCGACCATATGTATTATATCGACATTGGGCAATTTAAAGCGAATGTGCGCATAATTCCTGAGATATTTGACCTTTTTCTAAAATTTGTTAAAGAAATCTTCGTATAGACTATCTACATCTTTAACACTGCTATCAGTTTCTCATATGTTATAACTGCAATTCAAAAAACCATTTACCTCGTGTTGTTTGCAGATACTTAGCTCATGGAAAAATTGCCAGATATTTATCGTGAAGGCTGTTCTTGCTTCGTTTTATATGTCTTTACTAAACAAGTCGAATTGAAACGGTGGCATTACGTGCCATTCGGAGTTTGAGAGACGCTTAATCCAAAATCAACTAGAGGTGCCTCAAACTAAACCCTTACAGGCACTAATACAGAGTTTTCGTACTGTTTTGTGGTCGACGGTTATCCCGTCTCTGCGGGACAACCCAATGCGATCTTACACTGAGTTAGCGCGCAACGCAAAGCAACCTACATGTTCAATTACATTCAAGTACATCCGATCAACTTTATTTTGACAGTTCGGGAGCCAGGTATAACGCAAGCATTGTGTTTGCGCTTAAAGAAGATATGTTTTGGCAATTCTTGTATTTGCTGCAGAGTTGCTTTTTTTAAAACATCGAAAAGTTACTAATTGGATAATAATATATAGGGAAATTTCCAAATATTTCTGTGAGTTCGAGGGTTGCCACAATCAAACCACGCTTATATTGCCAGAGCTGGGCGAGCCATTTAATTTATAAATTTTTCATAAAATGGTAAATAAGTCTATTTTTTATTGTTTTTAATATTTTAACATTGAAGTGATGGAGGCGTATCTACAGTGTGTCAGCCCCCTACGTTCTTGTTCGCATTCACTTCTACAATAATAGGGTAAACGGCTTCTCACGAAATAACGCGTCACTGTGTCAATCCCCTTGCGAATCTAGGAATAAAAATTGAATATATCGAAAGCAATATATGCGAACACAATGAAGTCGCGCATGCCAGAAAATTGTTTTACCTTATATTATATAAAGATTTAGTTTTCGTAAAAACGATTGTATGGCATGGGGTTCAATAAATTTCCGCATTCGATCCAAATTTGAATATGCCGACATACTATTACCAAACAATTTTTGTCACGAAATTCCAAAAATTAAAATATTTTTTCTTATAACGACTTATCGAAAGGTGTCATACGGGGAGTCGTCGAAAAAGTGGTCCGATCCGAACCAATTCCAAGGGTGTTTGACCCAGGGCCAAAACACGTTCGTGTATCGTATTTCGTGAAAATATCGCAAAACGCGACTTGTAGGTTAAACACAAAGCAAATGAATAGATATTAGACGGGCAGTCAAGCTTATCGCAGCAGGCAAGATGAGTTTATCTCACGTGCTTCTGTGTGTTACAATCGTTCGTAAAAATTTAATGGCTGATCTGATTAGTTCTCTATAATAATTTCATGTAAAAATAACGATTTTGGCTGTGTAGGTCTATTTTGTGGATCCCAATCCATGTAAAGGTTCTAATGAAAAATAAGCCTTTATTTAGCAAAGAGTTCTAATTTTCAACATTTTATGAGTGGAATTGGTCCGAATTGCATCGCGTAGGTCTATTTTTTAGATCGCTTCACATATAGGGCTTTCATAACAACAAATCCTTCTATGGTGAAGTCTACTTCGTGGTCTGTCATGACGAAAGCAACTGGAAAATAATAAAATCTTTGACAAGTAAATTAAATTTCCTAAATTTGGAGCACATCGAAGTTTAACCATCCGCCAGCATGAGGAAAGTAAGCATTTAAACACAAATAATGTATAATTTTTCGTGTATTTTTAAGAAAATGAGTGACTGTATTGGACAAAGAAATCTAGGGTACGTAATGATCAGCATTACCCAATTAATGAATTCTTACTTACTTGTTTCGAAGATGAAAAGCTGATAACGGTCAAATGGACCTGTAAAGTGGTTCTAGTGTTAATTCAGAGTAAAATGTTGTGTCAATGTAAATAAACAGACAAAGATAATACCGAATATCTTGTTATATCGTTTTTCACGCTTGCAATAAAAACAATTTTATTATTTATTTAAACATTTAAAAGGAAAATGTTAACTAACCAAAAAAAAAAAAAAAAACAATGAAGTAATTAAATTTCCAACGTGATACCGTACGTATCGGCTTGTTTTTTGAAACACTCACTGTACTGTTCGGCGGCTTCACAAGTGTCGCCAACGGTATCCATCGCTGAGCACATATCAATTATTGTACCAGCAATTTTCAGTTTATTCTCATCGGAATTTGTAAATTTTTTTGCATGTTCCAGAGCAACAGATTTCACCAATTTGCCATTAGCATCTAGCTGGAGAAGGAGAGGGAAATAAAGCGATGTAAGTGCATATTTTCGTAAGACCTTTTAATTTTCTAATTTCAATTAAATTTTATAATTCTGTACAAAATGCGAATCAATGCATTGGAATGAAACATACATTCAAATATCAAAATATTGTTTTATCGTAGAACATATAGTTTGTTCAGCTCATTGGTGGATTCGAAATCGTATAAATATATGTAGAAAGCATGCGGCAAATGCATGCACCGTGCTTAGCAGCGCTTAAAAATGAATGATTACTTTTCTACCTAGCGTTGCTAGAAAAAGCGATAACCACAGTTTACAGATCCGCTTATTCAAGCTTCGATTTTAATGCCAGTAAAGCGCTATATGTCTTAAAATTGTAAGCTTTCATTGCGCAATACTCTCCTGCTGTTAACAAGAAAATACAATGAAATGTAAACAAAATTCAATATAATTGATTAACTGAAGTTGCGGAGTGAGATTTGCCGTGCTCGGCTATTTGGGCCGAGAAGAGTGACCGCTTACAATGACTGCAATGGTTTCGATAAACGAGAAATTGAAAACGCTGCGAAAAGATTCGGATCGATTTGTCCTCTTTAAAAGGTTAGCGTGTAAAATGTAGAACAAGGTGGGGGAGGGGGTAGAATAGCGCATTATCCTTCGCAGGAACTGGTCATATCTGGGATCAAGTCTTGGTTATAAGAGTAAGTGGGAACAAGTGCAAGTTTTTTCCAAAAATTTAGGACCATATTCTGGTGTTTAGTGATCGCCAGTCATGCATTTTCTTGTTCTCATTTTTCAACTTTGCATCAATTTTGCCATTCGCAAGCAATACTCACAATAAAATCCTCCTAAGTTCAATGTGTTATAAAGCAGGGCTGTTAACTAACTGAAACCCAAAGTACGAAAATGTCTTTTGACTTGTTACGACTGCGATCTTGCCCAGAATAGGAGTGCGTACCGTGTCAAGGGTAAGGGTCATTGACTTATAATGGAATTACGGAGACAATGGAAAAATGAATATGAGCGGAGATGAGTGTAAAACTTACCACTTCGTATTTTTTCATTAAACATGCACGAAGACATTTGCCTTCCTGGCCAGCAGATGGATGTTTGTGTATCAAATCTTGAATATCCGCTGCAAGAGAAAGACTTATATCGCGATATATAAAATGATAGCAACATCTAACTATATCAGCTTATTCGTGACGCTATTAAATTTCAGATGAACAAGAATGAGAGTTACATTATAGGATATTGAAGGTATGCGGAGTAATGCTGAGTATGGCTCAGTATTTCAATAGGGAGTAGAGGCTCCAGAAACTAAATTTCGTTTTGATCTGCAATAATCACCTGTGTGTGATTGCACTCGGGCAATGGCTTAAGTTGAAATCGTATACACACGCAAATATCTAATGCGCAGATCAAATTTGAAAATAAACGTGAACGCCCATAACAACTTATAATGATAGTAAAAATATTCGTGTAAACTCAGAGCGATAAAGTTTCTTTGTAACGTAAATAAGGTTTCGCCCGAAGACGAAAACGATTTTCTTACTTGTTCTCAAGAGGCTTTCCCTTTCGTCCACCGTCACTTTTGATTCATTTTCACGGATTATATTATTACTCCACAGGAACTATTATTTATTTATTTTCTTTTTTTTTTTTTTTTTTTTTTTATATTAACCTTCTTTAGCTCCTACTTCCTCACGGCACTCATTTGCCAATAGTATAAACTTTGCGATCTCTTCTTGTACATCGATTTCCGCTTCAACCGACAAAATACCTAACATTAATACGGTTACGAGTAATAATTTAAACATATTTTTCTCGTTTAATTTTCATCAAAATTATTCTATTAAATATTAAATCAATTTAGCTAATAAACTAATCACTTGTTGGTCGTTCGTTATTTATAGGAAATTTTATGAAAAGAGGAAAAAAATTTATTCCATAATAACTATTGCATATAAAATGATTTATTCAAACAATACAAACCTTTCATCTGTGAAATTATAAGTTACGGCCGCAAACTCTTCAAATTAACCTAATACAATGATGAAAAAAAAAAAAAATAAAAAAAAATAAACAGAGACTTCACTAAACACAATCGCATCCAAAAACCTTCAATGCTTCGAATGATTTTTAAATTAATTCAAAAAATTATTGGGAAAAAATCAAGGTGAACTAGTGTGAGCGATTTGGATTTGAAAACTAAATCGGAGAGCGATCGATGTTTTAGTTCGCTTATAACCGACCAGCAATGCCCTACAAGGTATTTAAAAAAAGGAAGCACAGTATGCACAATGTATTCGAAACCTGAGAAGATGACGTTTATCGTGAAAATGATCGCGATTGCAATTTGAAGTTGTGTGAAGTGTATTCCTTATTCACCCGTAAAATAACAGATAGATATACAGTTTGCCAAGTTGACGAATCCAAAGGGACGAATATACATTTTATGTCATATCCTTAACCCCGAACAATGAAATACGCTTCGCAATCGAAATCCCAAGTATGAATCCAAGTCCATTTAAGCTGCTTTTTAAGCATTACGACTGAATCTCCGAATGCAATATACTGACTAAATTAACGATGTACGGAGATCGCGAAAATCCAAATAAGTCAATTTAGGTAATCTTTTCAAATGAATCCCATATCGGAAATCGCAAAAATATTACCTGTCGTAAATGTTTGTAAATTGTTTCCACATTTCCAACTTAGATTAAGCTTAGACCGGACTGCATCTATTGCCATATAATGGCATAGATATTATCGCAAACTAATTTGAACTCAACAAATGCTATGTGCGTGTCGATCTACCTCTAGAAAGTCTTTGCGACTGGGTATCTTTCAAGCAAGTGGCCAATATTCTTAATAGGAAAGAATTTTTAAATGAAATGAAAATAAAAAAAAACTGAACTTTCAATATAGAAGAAGAGAGGATAAAATGAATTATGACAATCGTAACTTTCGATTCCCCACAAAACAAAGATACCTACGTATATCAGATCTAGAAGTAATTGTTTATCCATTTTTCTAGAAGATGGCGTTACTCTGCCTGCGATTGTTTGTCAAACGGTAGTTTTCCCATATATTAGAAGATATTACCTTTAAGATTTATTCATTTGTGCGAGTTATTCCGCCGTAGTGCACACAAAATAATTTTTTGATTCTTTGAAAAAAACTTTTGATCTAAAAAAACACCGAAGGCCGGGAACCCTGGCTTTTTTAGTGTATTGTTACAAGCACTGTCCAAAGCGTAAATGAACGCGATCTAGGCTAAGGCATAATTAATATCGATGATGCAGTTGAATATCGCGGTGTGGTCTATCTATGAGTTGTTCTAATCAAACTAAGCCGCCAGTAGGAACCGCGGCCATCAACTGCTCGTGCGATTGAGCCGAAAAAGTGACGCAAGATGTTAAAAGGCATGGTGTCGTGATCAGTCGCCAGCATGACGACGTTCGACGCCATGTGACAAAATTCTTTCACGAAACGCTAACAGAACTAGAACAGAGTAGCTACACTTCTCGCTATATTCTCTAGACATAATTCCTTTTGATTAACAATTAAGAACATCATAGTCAGCATGACCGACCATTAGATACATAACATCGCTTCGCCTACTGTACTTCTTCACACGTTTCAATAATAATACACCAAAAATTACACATTTTCATGCAAGTCCGCACATGGAAGGATGCCCAAAACATTATATGGCGTGACCGAAACTTAGCAAACTTAATATACGTATCGAAGATTTTAGTAAATTCTTAGTAATTGTAGATTTTTGTCGAGCGCCCCTTTATATGGTTGAATGTAAGTAAAAAACCTATTTGATTCAAATCTTATATCAAATTGACATTTTTCCCGGAATCTGTCTAAACTCGTTGACATACTTATTTATATTAAATTATTGTTCACTATATAAATATTATATAGCGAAAATTAGATCTTTTCATCATACATAGATACAGTTTCCGTAGGAACGGCTATATGATAGGGGATTCAAAAAATTACCCCTCACATCAATTTAAAACGCCTAAATACTATTACTTAGCGATTTTTTTTCGCGAAATTCTGAAAATTACAATATTTTTTCATATCAAAATTATGTTATCAAAAGAAGATGTGGACCGATCTGAGCCATTTTCAATAGCATTTGTCCTTGGGTCAAAGTACATCAGTGTTCCTAATTTCATCAGAATACATGGAAATACATGGATAGACATCAGACAGATAGACGGACAGACAAGCTTAGGTATTATAAAAATTGAGTCCTTTTTGGGGAATGAATTTAATATACCCCGTATTACAAATAATGCAGAATATGAATAATATTTTTTTGATGGCTATAAATGGACTTAAGCCACTTTCAAAACTTAATTAAATAATTTTTTCCATTTCCAATTTCTGTTGGCAATGAGAAGAAGTGGTTGATGATTTTGATTTGATAAAATTAAGAAAATATTCGAATTTTATTTTCCATTAAAGAATTATTGCATTAGAATTATTTTTATTATTTGCGATTAATTTTATTTATTTTTGTCCAACTTTTTGTAGGCGGAAGGGATTGAAGATAATTATGATGTGCAGGCGATACATAGTGCAACAGAAGCCAGTAAATCGTTGTGTTTGAGCACGTGATTAGTCCACTTCTGTCGTACAGTGAGGTTGACGCAATAGGGGCTGCCCTAACGTGCCGGGTTAGAGGTTTATTTCCTCACTCATTGTTTTTGTATAAAATATTTTATATGACTCAGTTCGCAAACATCTCATCCAACAACAATTTTTAACCAATTTATCCCACCCCCGTTAGTATTTTTATTGCTCCTATATCACATTTCATTCTTGCATTGACATCGCTAACAGAGTGACACTTGTAGGTTTGCTAAGGCTAAAGTTACCATTAAAAGTTACATTAAAATTATATATTAAATGATAATAAAACATAAAGTTGTGATTGCTATAAAATTATATTCGCCACAACCACATTCAACCTCTCGAAATGCAACTTAAGTCACTTTCAAAGCAACCAGCTCATGGGGTCTTTCATCTGTATGCAATTTATGAAAGGAAAAAACGATGGACTTGCTTCACTTTGGAAATAAATTTTTTTTTTTTACTAAAATTAAATTTATTTAAAAAAAAAAGTTAAAAATATTATATATTTAACTAGCATGAAAATTATATTCGGTCATCACCGAATCTTTTATATCACATAGGTCTATTTTTCCGAGGCCGCGGCATATAAGATTTCTTACGAACAATAAGTAACCTTTAGTTCAGAAAAAAAGATTAAATTTTTAAGATTTTATAATGGAAATTGGCCTATAGCAGCAATTTTGTAGAGCAATTACCGGTAGGGAATTCGGATCGTCTAACATAGAGGTTATCATCGAAGGCAAGCGCTTGTGTGGAGAAAAAGTCTGCCTTCTAGGTTTTTTTTAACGAAAACTGGAAAATAACACAATCCATGGGAAGTATATTAAGTTTGCCAATGTGTGGCTTCAGTAGAGGGGCTTTCATGAAAAGTACGTTTTTCCATGGAAATAATGCACAATTTTTCGAGTATTATTTTCAAAGTGACTACTAGGCGAAGCGATGTAGTGCATCTAATAGTTAGTCTTACTGATTACGATGTTACTTATTATACCAACTACTACCCACTACATATTCTTGATCAACATCAAATTTTGAATCGTTTTAAGCATGTCCGTCCGTCTGTCAGTGTAATGCCTTTTCTGAACATCCTCCTGGCCGCAAAAATGAAGCAATCGACCTTAAATTTGGCAAAAATATTGCAAGCTTTTGAACGCATGTTGGTATTGAAAATTGGCCAAATTGGCCAGAGCACAAGTCCGCAATGAAGCGTAAACTGAATCCAACACCGTTTTTCTAAACAAAAACTAATGGTTTTTTTGCTCGCTACTCACAAATTATAAAAGATAGAAAAATGTGTAAAAGCCTCCTATTTATTTATATATTATCGGCCTGAAAATGCGTTAATTCTAAAATAAATATGGTGGACACTACGATCTGGTGAGTAAATTTGTTGTTTGTGTTAATACATTAACACCAGCGATATGGGTATCAAATAAAAGGTATATTGATTCTAAATTGATTACGATGGGCGTCGCGACGTAGCTAATTAATTTTTTGTTACAATGCCGTTGATACCCGTGTCACATAAAAGGACTTGGAGAGTAGAATGCGACCAGCTAAGTGTGTTAATCCGAAATTAATTATGGTGAATGTCGCGGCATGGTGGATAAATTTTTTCTTAAAAATACTGTCCATATAAGTCTCAAATAAAAGGGCTTGGAGGGTGGAATGGTGGGCAGTACCTTTTAGTGAAGTATATGGTGAAAGACATATTTTTTCACATTCTTTTCATTATTTATGGCAATAAATAAAAGCATGGGTCGCCAAAGAATTTAGAGGTGGCGTGGGTATGCGAGATGCGGCCCTTGTCTGAATATTACATTCTTATATTTTTTTTCTTTTTTTGTTTAGTTATAAGAGAAAAAGCAATAAAAAAAAGCTGAGAGTCTGCTTTTGCATAAACCCTTTTCAGTCGCGGCAAAGACGATAAAACTTATCGTGTATAATATCCATGACACATCCATGACATCCACGTATGTTTATATGCTTTTCAAAGACTCGAAAACCTAGTAAGCAGAGTTTAAATGCACGCTTCATTCCCTCGTAGCACGAGTTTGCGCGAGTGTATGCAATGCACGGAAGGACTTGAGATAGAACCAGCTTTTATTATACCCATCAATTCTCAATCACCTTTTGGGTCGATTCAAATTTGTCTGTCCATATGTATTTTTTTGTGTTCAATTTACAGCAGGCAATTTTCGAGATATTTTGGTGAAATTTGGTACATTGACGTGTTTTGGCCCAAACATGAACGCTATTGAGAATGGCTCGAATCGACCCACTTTTGTAAAGCATTTCCCATATGACGCCTTATTTTGAAAATTTGTTATATGAATAATTGTAGGATGATGTAGGGCGTTTAATGGTATGGTCTGACCCAGTATAGTCTGTTTATTTGTTTTTTATTTTCATATTTTTTCTCTCTCTTCTTAATGAGAAAAATCATAGAGAAGTCGTTTCAGATGCTCGTTTAACTGAATAATTTAATTTTCTATGCAGATCGCCTGCTTCATGGCGATCAAGATGGTGTGAATTTCGATCTCGACCGCGAACTTAATCGCAAAGTTCAAAGATGGGCTGACCCCGCTATTGATAACAAAAAACAAAAAAAATTATGAAAAAGATGAAGAATTGAGTTTACGATTGAGAAAATGTTTCATTTGTCGATTCATACGATTACGGCTGTTATAGGCTTTGTTTGCGCATGTTTGTGTCTTTTTTTTGTGCACAAATATAAGCAGCGAACATTATTTTAAGAAAATGAGAAGAAGAAACTGTGTTCTAATGATTATAGAAAACAGATTCTTGATTCCTTGCGGTATAACGTAACGTAACGTTCTTATTATATTGAATTTGGTCAAGGTCAAATGTCATATGAAGACTTTTCAATTTACATATGTTAGTTAGAATTGGTAGTGAGAACTTGGGCCTTTAGTTGTTCCAAGTCATAAACTCGTGCAATTTATAACTTGATGAATGGGAACACATTGATGCGTTTGGTATTCATACCCATCTCCGAGGGATGGGTATATTCATTTTGTCGGAATATTTGCAACGCCCAGAAGGAGGCTTTGGACACCCTACAAAGTATATATACATTCTTAATCAGTATCAAATTCTGAATCAATTTAAGCACGTCCGTCTGTCCGCTTGCCCGTTTGTGTAATGTCTCTGGTGACTACACTCTTGGCCACAGAAATGAAGCTACCGATTTCAAATTTAGCAAAAACATGGGAGGTTCCTGCCCACAGAAAAAACTTTGCAATTTTTAAAATTTTTTGACAATAGTGGCTAAGTAATAATCTTCAGAGTTTTCTAAATTAGCGTGAAAACTTTACACCGTCTAGGGGGATTTTTTAATTGCCTTCTCACATAGTCTAACCTACGGAAAACTGAATCTTTATGTGACAAAATTATTTTATGGTGAAAGCTGGCTCATAATAGTAAGTAGACAAAGAAATCGTCTTTACCGAAGTTGGACCATGTAAGCTTAGTTTTTGGATATCGCCAAATACTACTATTTTCGTATTAAAAAAAGAAATATGACTATATTAATTTGAAATTCTGATGTAAACGTTCCGCAAACTCAATGCATCGTGTTTCCATAGAAGTCGCTCTCTCAAAAAACCCTTTATCAGATTACATTGTAGTTGAAGATGACAAATGATTTACGTATAACAACATAAACCGATGCTAAAAACATGAAAATTAATGAACACGGCTTAGAGGTTTAATAGCATTCTATGAAAATGATCTTATCAGCCTCGTATTTTATAATGATTATATAAACAATCTTTTCAGCCATTTTTCCCGCATAGCCAAACAATAAATGCGGGGAAAGTACTGTGTGAGTGCCAGCAACTTGTGGCACACTGTAGTAAACTCTAATTTTCGCTACGATCAACCTTAGACCAGATGTCACTTAGCGGGCACTGCTTCGAATTTTAAAATTTCCCTTCTCTTGTTTCGTCGTTTATAATTATGTAGTGACGTATCATTTTATTATTATACGTTACACCATTTATGAGTAGGGGATTCTATAAAGTGTGTGCAGATGTACGTTTTTAGAATTGATTTAAGGACCTATGTTTATCTGATATCTCGACAAATGTTTTGATGAAATTCGCTGCACAAATATATTTTCGTCCAAAGGCGAACTCTATTCAAAATCGATTGATTCGGACAACTTTCACAATGCCCTATTTGGGAAAAATCCTCATTAAAAAAAGAAGAAGAAGAAATTTGCACTTACTGAATATGGAAGATATGGATGGTAAATTCATTTTCGAACCATCTCGCATAGAAGGGTTCTTATTCAAAATAAGACCCATATGCGGGAAAAGAGGTCTACTTTTTAATATTTTACGGCGAAATCTTGTCCACGCAAGATATTGATTTTATATCGGAATTTTCTGTATTAGTTTTCATAATTATCTATAATATTTGATATTTACATCGTGCATTACTTGTGGTAGCCTTACCGATTTCAACCCATATGAACGTTCTAATGCAAAGTAAGGCTTTGTATGCCAAAAACCCCAAAATTGTAATCTTTTACGATGAAAATTTGTCCTTAGCAAATCAACCATTGAGAATTTTGATCACGTAGATCTATTATTTAGGCCGCATTACATATAGGGGACTCTATGGTTACAAAGCACAATTTGGAGTTTGTTATGACGGAGTGAATGACTGTGTGTGTGTGTGTGTGTGTGTTAGACGAAGTGGTGTAGGGTATCTTGTTTGACTATAATACTTACTTGTTTATGGCGAAGATAGATGGACAAATTATATTAAGCGAAGTGTTCGTTTACATTATGTTAAATGGTAAAGTTGTACATTGAATACGAGGACTTGGAGAACATCGAAATTAAATAATTTTTAAACACAAATAAAATAAAATTTTATTTATAAATATATTATTTTCATATAAATTTTGTTGAATAAACAACAGTCTAGTAAATATATATATATATACCTATATATATATATATATATATATATATATGTATATATATATATATATATATATATATATGTATACATATACATACTTTATATTTATATTCATATTGTTTGTATGTATTTTATGTATGCATTATATGGTGTATACATGTTTGCGTTTTTAATTTTGATTTAAATTCTAAAAATGATTTAATATATAATAGTAAGTGTAATAAACGCAGCATAGCAAAGAAATATATTTTAATAAAATGATTATTACAAATAGTTATGAATAAATTAAAATAAAAAAAAAATCGTTTTCCAGAATATTTTTCTGAATAAACATAAAAACTATGTATACGCCTTAGTATTAAATGAATATCATGTATTTTTGCAATTGTATTAAATTACTTATATTATTATTATTATTATTATTATTATTATTATTATTATTATTACAATTTATAAATAAAAATGCTTATTATAACGAAATAAAAACAAAAAGAAAAAAAAATGAAAAAATTAGTTATGTAGACAAACAACATTTGAAAGAATTCTTTTTCCTTAATGAAAAATATTAATAATAAAAATTTTTCATTAAATGATTAACGCGTACTTTTGCATATATGTAGTAAGTAATAATATTTTAATTTATTATTAATAGTAATTTAACAAAAAAAAAAAAAAAATATATATATATATATATATGTATGTATATATATATATATATATCTATATATTTTGTTCCCTAAAATATACAGGAAATGAAATTAATAATAACATAATTGTTTTTAATATGTTTTTGTGTAAGTGTATATATATATGTGTGTGTACATATACATACATAATATCCTATTAGGTTATTCAAAAAAAAAAAAAAAAAAATAATGACTATACTATGGAGACTGGCTTTCTGCTATCATCTGTATGCTTCCTTGTTTAATTTATTATTATTTAGTTAAAATATATATTTTATATATAAAAAAATGTTTGCTTTTGTTACTCTACGACACAAAAATCAAATTTGGATTTTTTTTCTATCTTTTTGCGAAAACTGACATGCCAGGACAATGCTTATGGGAAAAAGTAAAGCTGATCGAAAGCCGCTTATTATTAGGAACGAGATAAGATTCTAGATTCACACAAAAAAAAAAAAAAGAAAGAACACATATAAATAACTTGTCAACACTAAGATCAATTAATTTGAAGGGGCGAAAACATAACCGGAAAATTGTATTAATTTATAGTGACATATAATTTCAATAAATATTAAAATGCCATAAAAGCGCACCATTTCTTATCTTGATTCCTTTTAGCTCTCTCAACGTATCAGAGTACCCACTACGGGGAGGGATATACTAAATTTGGCCAAATTGTTTGCAAACGCTGTTATATATATTTAATCATCATGTATATACATGCGCCCGTCTCGTTACAATGTTAAAATATTATCAAGCAAAATAAATTTTTCTTGTCACTCTTGACCATTAGAACCGCCTTATCGAACCAAATAATCCTGTCTATGGATTTTGTTAATTTGTAGACTTCAAATCAGACTTTTTCAGGTGGATCTTAAATTTTTCTTAATAGGGAAAACTGTTTTATTGGCTCGACTTATAATTTGAAACATGATGAAATGTCTATGTCCGCAATTAAGTATAACAAATGTATTGTTCAATAATTTCTCGCTACTATCCTCTAACAGACAAACTGACGTCAAATAGGCAGGCCATCGGGTTTAATCTTTCGTCTATCAACTGCATATATAAATAATTTATCCTATTTATCGTGTTTGTATCCGATATTTTTAATACAAATTTGATTTTCCGAGCAATAAATATATAACAAACTCTCCTTTACGCGATTTCTCCGGATTTCACTAGCGATTATTGCAAAGAAAAAAAAGAAAGTTTATTTCGCTTCTCATGAAAGTTTATGTCTGTTAATTGAAATGTTTTAATTGTTTATATATGTATATAAGGCAGTATAAGGCTTTTTTTGCAAAAGTCATTTTCATTTTCTTATATTTGATGCGATGAGTTTTTTCTTCCCGACTTCAATCTGTCATATAAAAGCGACAGTTTATGCAATAACTGTAAAATCAGAAAACAAGGGATTTGTTATTCTGCGTCCGATAACATTATATAGCTACTTGGGTCTGGTCATTTTTGTGACCGGAAACGTTAGGTCTATTAAATGTAAATCTAATGCAAATATACCATAGGATGTCTGCTATTACCAAAATCTAATCCTTGTAAAATATAGCACATCTTCTCAACATTGCGTAATGTCGAATATAATGCACAAGAAGTAAACACACCCTACCATAATGAAAGTTTGAAACATCTGAGCTAAATGGCTTTAAAATGGTCCTGTTTAAGCTATGCAATCGAATTTGAATTGAATTTTTAGTTTAACCTGGCCTTAGTGAATGTAAAGCATAGCAGATGCTTTAGCATAGAGAACAAGTCAAGTCTTATACCATATTAGCGAATTTTGTAGTATTGACGAAAGCATAAACAATTGAAAAATTAATTACAAATAAAAGCACTATAACGGTGTAATGCCTGCCATTAAATACCATATCCTACCATCCGACAGATATTCATGTAACTGACTTTTCGAAATGGGACTTTATATGAGAAGCGATGGGAAAAGTTGTCTGATCCCAAGTGTTTTTTAATAGCATTCGTCCTTGTCAAGCCAAATTTCGTCAAAATATCTTAAAGATTGCTGGCGTATAGATTGAACATAAAAAAAGAAAACTAAACCGGACAGACGGGCAGACAAGTTTAGATAAATTCGTAACATAATTCTGGAGCGATTGATATAATAAAGAGTGGGTCTATCTGAAGTACTTCCACTTGATGCATACATCCGCATAAACCTTTGTACCACCCACAAGTGTAGACTATAAAAATTTTCGAAACATTGGGAAAAATACAAATAAATTAGTTTTCGATTTCGTAGAAATGTGTGAACTAGTTCCAGGGCGCTCTATACATGGGTTTATTAGTTAGTTGTTCTCGTGAATTCAGAAAGTAATTTTGATTATTGATAGAAAAAGAACTTGAATCTTTCTTTTTTATTTCTCTGAATAAAAAAACCATATATATACATGTATAAATATGTATGATGTTCTATTAAAAGGCCCACTTAAGGTTAAAAAGGCAACATATTAACTAGTCTTAGGGATCTGTTCGTGACCCTTTTAGTTCCTACTGATTGTAATTGTGCACTGAAACCGTTATATTTCGTTATTGAAATTAAATTTTACTTTGTTTCCCCTCCTATCTCCTGCTTCTGTGGCACTTTCGCTTTCCTTTCAAAATTCGTGAAAACAAAAAAAAAAAAAGAAAAGGGAAAAAGAAAAATTTGAAAAAGAAACTATTGAAGGTCTTTATGATTGAGTGAAACATTAGCATCGAGTACTTTTTTTTTTTACTTATTTATATTAGGTCGGACACTCGCATTTTTATGGATAAAAAATCCATCCATTTTAGGAAGAGATCATATAATATAATAACAAGTCAATGGGCAATTCACTGACGACGAGGGTGTTTTACTTTGAACAAATTTTCGATGGATTGTCCTACTTTAAAAAAAAAAAAAAAATTAAAAAGATATCTTTATTTATTTATTTTTTTTTTCTTTTTTGGAGAGTAAATTTCAAAGGTCAAGCGTTACAAATAGATTTTTTGCTGGTGCAAGTTTCTTCTACCAATTCATTTTAATATTTATACAATATGAAAAAAAAATTTGTATAGAATTTTGATAATAAAAGCATGTCACTGTTTTTTTGCTCATCTTTCTTCTGCTTTTGTTATTCTTTTAGGAAAATTTTTTTTGTGCCATAGTTTCCTTTTGTTTTAATAAATAAAAATGTACATTTTTTTATTCTTTATTATAATAATAATAAAATTCAACGTTCTTTTCTTTTAATTATTTTTAATCTAAAAAGTTTTTACCTGTTTTTTTTTCTGTTTCGTTTTTATTTTAATAATAATAATAATAATAATTTTATTTTTTCTAACAATAATTTTTTTTTTTTTTTTAATTTACTTTTTCATTTTCAATATTAGGCACTGTATTCCTTAAATATTATTTTTTTGTTTTCTTCTTTTCTTCTAAATTTGTTTTTAAACGGTGATAATTGTTTTTAAATTATATTTAACAATAATAATTATTTAAAAATATTTATTACAGTCCACTTAAAAACTATTATTAATTTTTTCAATAGTAATTTTATATATATATATGTATATAAGTTTTTTTTCTTGTTTGTATGTGTTTATGTATATGAGGTTTTCATATATATATATATATACTATACTATATACTATATATACTATATATATACTCATATGTACTCATATATTCCGTAAATTTGGAGCGATTAGTGGACGTTGAAGTGGAAAAATTTTGTTGTTTGATACATTCGAGACAAAAGTTGATCTGTGTCGTCGCCCGGAGGAGCTAATTGAAAGCTCAATAAGTATTATTTTTGGATAAGAGAAGTCTGTGTTATTCTAAAGATTGGCTACACAATCGCAACGTTAAACTTTTATTAAGGATTATAAGGTAAGAGGCATCACATTATCGAGTCGAATAGGGGCAAATGCTTTAATATGGTCCTTGTTTGTAATTAACATTCGTAGCTAATATTAACGAGACTCATCCCGGAAATGATGGAATGTGGGATAAGTCTGCTCCAGAAATATATGTATCTGCGGCAGTCAACAACTCGCTGCGGCATTTAAGAGGTCAATGAGAGTAGCTTGTGCCATAATTGCCCAATTACCTCTTTTCATGTTAAAATATTCCATTTAAAAATGCTAAAATACCTGCCTATGAGCTCAACATGTATAGTCCGCGAATGAATCTTAGACATAATTATCAAGTAAATTATTGAATTTCTTCGGAAAGCATTTGAAACAAATGTGCGTCTTAAGTGTTGAGGAGAACACACATGGAGTCAAGTTAAAATCACGTTTGCGTTTTACTACTGCGTCGGTGACGCCATGAGAAAGTAATGCCGCATTATGCATATCTAATATCGCTTCGGTGACCACACTCGTGGTACAGGGTATATTATGTTAGTGCGAACGCACGTAACACCCAGAAGGGTGTAAGATGGGCCCACCTTTTATTATACCGATCGATTCAGAATCATTTTCTAAATCGACCTGAGCCTGTCTGTCCGTCTGATTTATGTCCATGCAAATTTATGTTCAAACTGTAAATCGCAAAGTTTGAGATATTCTGATGAAATTTGGTATATAGACGTACTTTGGTTCGAGAACGAACGCTGTTGAAAATGGTTCGGATCACTCCACTTTTCCGACGCCCTTGTCTGAAAAGTTATGTGGAAAAAAACTGCAATTTTCAAATTTCTTGGCAAAAGTGACTAAGTATTAGCATTTCGGCATTCTAAATTGGAGTGAAAAGTTTGGACCGGCTCGGGCAGTTTAATTAATCCCCTCTCATATAATCGTTCCTGCGGAAACTGAAACTTCATATGGCAAAAAGGTCGAATTTCCAATAAGTCATGGTGAAAGTTGGCTCATAATAGTAAATTGACAAAGAAATCTACCTCATCGAATTTGAACCACGTAAATCTATTTTTTGGATACCGCCGCATATAAGGATTCCCGTGAAAGGTAAACCTTTATATGAAACAAAAGATTGATTATTAATTTTCTGGTGATGAATATTAGCTCATGATAGTAATTAAATGAAAAAATTAAGTTAATTAAGTCCATATTAAATATCTCGTGAGTAGTAAGTCCTTCCAAAAAGGTTTAATTTTTAATATTTTATGATGAAACTTAGTTCATAGGAGCAAAAAGTGAACGGTATGGAATTCGGATCACATAGGTCAATTTTGTTATAGGCGCTATCACGAAACGCGAACACTTATCTATATATATATATGTGTGTATATATATATATACATATCAATTTGTTTTTATTTCACTTTTTGTTTATTTTTAGTTAACATTGGTTTTATTGTGAAATATTTTATATATCTATTATATATATATATATATATATATATATATATATATGTATATATATATACAATGCCGAGCAAAAAAATATATGCATAAATTTTATATTCTATTTCCGCTGACTGTTTTTGTTCTTTTCTTTATAAAATTATTTTGATTTCATGAAAGTGTGAATTGTTTTGTTTGTTAATTGTTTGTTTGTTCGTTTTGCACAATTGTTTTAAGTTTTCTTCAATTCGACTACTGTTTTGGATACAAATGCATTCAACTAATGGATGCTCATCGTCATCGTCCATCGGCGAAATGTGTTTCTTTAAATTTACTTTTAACAGTTTCATAACCGAGTAAAATTATATAGATCAGATATTTTTCTTTAATATTTATAAAGGCAAAACGAAAGATAGCTTTATTCTTTTTTGAATCCGATTTAATTTTTAAATATGATTGGATCAAAAAAGATAACTCTACGGGCGCGCAACTCTACGGGAGGCAATTTGCAATTGAAACGTATGAACGAACTCTCTTCTTCTGGCTAAATTCTAACTTTTCAAAACCCCATCTACCAATCTACGAAGGCGGACAGACAAATAGTGCCTTTTAAATTAGAAAATTCACTATCTTACATGTACACCTAATTCAGTTTTTCTGTAGGATTAAAGAACATGTGTAGTCTGAAAAAAATAACATCAATTTTTCTTTCATATCTTTCTTTTCAAGGAGCTCGGAGCAGTTTGAAGGAGACTCTAATTTTTGCAATGTATAATAATCTCGGTATAAACTTATGAGGCAGTAATTGGAATACAAGGAAAAGGAATTTGGGGCAGCAAAAAAGATACGAAATCCATTCTTTATATTACAAATTTTTTAGCTAAACAGTATTTTTTCGTTTGTGTGTGTGTTGTAAAAACACTAGTAGATGTATTATTGGAAAGTTGAAAATTGGAGGATTCCTTGATTTTCCAATCATCGAATATAATAGAAAGTTTTACTTTGCCTTTAGAAACCGGATCTTGTTCATTACTGAACCAATATTTTTACTTAAAATTATTTTACGAAATTGACTTTAGCATCAATCATGGTATTGATGCAGTTGGCTAATTAATGATTAATATTAGGTTGTGTGGTCCAAACCAAAAGTTTAAGCTTTTTTTTTTAAAATTATTTTACGAAATTGACTTTAGCATCAATCATGGTATTGATGCAGTTGGCTAATTAATGATTAATATTAGGTTGTGTGGTCCAAACCAAAAGTTTAAGCTTTTTTTTTTATTATTCATTTTTATAATTGGCATCAATTTCGCTCTGCTCTCTGGCGCGCATTATTACACGACTTAATTGCTTGGGAATGCCGAAGGAAAATCAATGAACTTTGACTACTAAGACTATATATAGAAGAGAAGCTTTAAATAAAAATATATTTTTGGAAAATTGAATGCAAAATGTCTGCCAAAAAATAATATCGTATTATTATTACTCACTCATCCACCTACAATAATAATAAGTTTTTGATAAAAGACTTTGTTAGAAGAAAAAGGAAGGAGTCACCAAATAATTTACTAATTTTTTCCTACATGCTACACTTTTCACAATTTTTAGATAACTTTTATAGGTAACGATGTATTCATTTGTTAAGAAGAAGCAAAGCAGATTTTTTGATAGCAATTGAACAAAATTAATGTATAATAGTTTAAGTTGTTGCATGTATTAAGTTGCCCGCCAGTGTATAACTTTTATATATTTTTATAAAGATATGATTGATATTCAAATTATTGTAAAAATGTTTCAATAATCAAAAAATAAAATAAAAATACGTATTCTTAAGATGCATTTGTTAAACTTAATTCTAAACTTTTCCATTTTAATTTGAAAATATAACTTGAAAAGGGTGGCCTTTTTCCCTAGCAACTGCAAAGAAAGTGAAGAAAACTTTGAATTAATTGCTTTTATCTTAAATATTTTAATATAATGGAATATAGTTGTTCGTGTCACGAACAAATCGCGCCAGAAGCAAAATTTGCAATGTCTCGTCCGACTATCACGAACTGAAGTAAGGAAAATAATTTATCACTACAATCGGCTAATTATAAAGGTAGATAAAGGGGGTATAACCCCCTTGGTAATAATAATATTATGTTTTAAAAGTACCGACACTTTTGCCTCTTAAGTATTGCTCTTCCTATACATGTCGTTAATTAAAAGCGAATTAACACCTTTTGTAGATATCAATGACTTGATTAGATTTGAGTCTGGGCAATTTTTGAGACGATCTTTCACTGCATACAATTCTTGCAGAATTGATGAATGGAACATATGCTTAACTCTTCTTCGTTCTTTACAAACTATAGCAGAGCCAAGTTTCTCGTAATTATATTAATAGAACGATGAAAGCAACACTTTAAAGTAACAGTAACAGTAACAGTAATTTCGAAATGGAATTGAAAAGTTTTCGAAATTGAAAACCTCACAGAGACATGAAAAACCGAACATCGGCAGAGAAGTCATTATAAAAAGAGCGTACAAGTCCAAAGGAGGCGTTTGATAATCAGCATATGCTCTTGAACAGGGAAATCAACGACTGCAATGATCCTGACTAATCAGAGCAATAGCTGCTGATTGCTAACAGTGTCCCCACAACATTCTGAATAGAATGGATTCGATGGATTAAAATTCTAACTCTACGATAAAATTATAAGAAATGTGTTCAATTTTTTTCTTTCAATTTCATTCAATTTCATACTCACTCATATAAATAATAGATGATCGAGCAATTTTAACCTTTTTCTTTAGATTTTCGATGACGATGATAGCGATAAACACGACTACATCGTCTACGTCGTCGTTTAACCGTCCAATAACAGTTCAGCAATCATCACTCTTTCATCATGCTACCACTTGCTGCAGAAACATTTGCTGTAGGAGCGGTATTCATTAACTTGTGCTGCGGTATTACAGTTAAACTTTTAGGTATCTTGGAAAGCAGGATCTGCTGTTGTTGCTGCTGCTGGTGTTTAAGAGCATTTGCGTGTGTGAGAGTGGAGGCAGGTGAAGAATTTGTATTATGTTTAGGTAAAAGCAAAGGAAGTTTTGGTGTAACAGTAGATCCCATGTTTCCGGCACTTGCGCTAGCAGCGGCGGCGCCATTGAGCAACAACTGATTGGCGTCAGGAAAATTATTCCAAAGCCACGAAGCGTTATTCAGAGAAGCAGCATTACTGGCTGCATTAACATTTGTGTTGGCAGCATTGGTGATGGCATTGGCAAGCAACGGCATCATGGGAGCAGGGAAACTGGAGCTTGCGGAACTAACTGTGGCCTGTAAGGGAGGAACATTTGAAATATTGCTGCTAGAAGTTGGCGGAGGCTTGGGAGCTATTGGTTGATATCGCGGTGGAGCACCCATAGTTGATGTAGAGTTATTAGCGCTAGAAGCAGTTTTAAGGAAGTTTTGCTGATGCTGCATTATTTGCAATTGCAAAAGTTGTTGTTGAGCTATTTGTTGTCGCTGCTGCTGCTGACGATCTGCAGCAACCAAAGCAGCTACCGATTTGCTCAAACTTTGTACGCTAGGTTTTTGTAAATGATGTTGCTGTTGTTGTTGTTGTTGTTGTTGCTGCTGCTGCTGTTGTTGTTGCTGCTGATGTTGTTGTTGGGTTTGTTGCTGTTTGGTTTCTTGTCTTTTTTTGGAAGCTTTTAACATTTGATCTCGCATCAATTTCTCACGTCTTAAAATGCACATACGATTATAATCAAATATCGAAATAAGGAATGGTTTGCCGCCAGATTGCACTTGCACTAGTCCAGGCAAACGTCGACCATCGGCTGTTTGGTAGAGTGGCCCATTTTTATGTAATAAATTTTGATTTTCCTCTACTGGCATGAGAGTAGGACGCCAACTTTTACTTTGCAAGCGCTCTTGTGGTGTTAAAGTATCTGGCAAAATTACCACATTGGGTGGAGGTCTGGAATTACCCGACTTTCCCAACAATTGTGGACGTTTATTGACATTTGAAGCGGTGTTTGAGCTACTATTGTGACTGAGTTGACTACCAGAACGTCTCTGCAAACTAACTAACTCTGGCGGTGAGCTAAGCAGCGAGGCAGTAGTCTTAGGTTGTTGTTGAGCTGCTGCGGCTGCTTCCAATTGATTACCTAACAATTTGTTGGCCACGTCGAGGATTTTCTGTTGCTTACTTTCAGTGGTGGTGGATGCAGACGATGGATGCGTAACGGATCTTAAGCAGCTGGCGGCATTAGATGAAACGGAGGCGGAAGAAGGAGCAGGTGTAGCAGTGCAACTGATTGGTAAAATCTCTACAGATTTATTTATGCCTAATAGATTGCATTTGAGTATACTACGACTATTACTATTGCTGTTGTTACTGACAGTAGTCGAAGTCAATGATACAGTACCGGATGAATTCGTTAACGCCAAAGTCGGTGTTGTTGTTGTTATAACGTTCCCCGAAGCAATTAGATTATCTTTAAGTAGTGATTTCTGCGGTGAGGGCGTAGTCCTCTTACTGCTGCTGTTGTCCTTGGGACGTGCTATTATAGTGACTGCGTTGGTACTTAATTGTTTCGTAAGTTTATCCACAGACAAGCTGCGAGATCGTTGTTGTGAATGAATATTATGTTTAGTGGTAGTTGAAAAGGAGGAGTCTTGCAAGGGCGTGGAAGAGGTGCTTAGTTTTGAGATTTCAGTCATTTCAACATCCGGAGTTTCAACAACGTCGTCGTCGTCCTCATCATCGTCTTCGTTAATCTCTACGGTAGGTATTTCAGGTTCGGGTACTTTTTTAGAATTAGCAGACTGATCAATTGCCTTAGGAGAAGGTTCCTGCAGACCTCCGCAATGCCCCTGATCGTAAGAAGTCAGACGTTGTCTAACAGTTTGTGTGTAGACGCTAGCATTCGAAGAGGCGTTAGGTGATAAATTCAAATCACCATTACGGAAATACTTCTCGAGCAGTATGAGATGTCGCAAAAATGAACTTTGATTGCCGTATGGTTTCTGAAGTTCCTCCCATAATCTTCTCGTTGGTTCATCATATTGCAAAAAAGTTTGTACTCGTGTCCAACCTTCTGGTGTTCGCTGACTTGTATTACTGCCGAATGGAACTTTAAAATGTAGACCCAAATCTTCCTCACCCGGGAATAGCTCACGCATCGAAATATTAGGATTGGCCCGCAAAACGGTTGATATATCAGTAGATGATGCACCTTTTTCCGTATTCGTCACAGTAGTAGTATTGCTTTGTAAAATGGCCTTGAGCTTTGACATTTGTTGGGCTTCATTTGGAGGAGACGGTGATTGGTTGACGCTAGCGTTGATGTTATTCGCTGATACTAACGATGATTGATTAGATGAATCAGTATTTGAAGCATTGCCTTCATAATCGCGGTCCATGGTTTCTATCGCATTTTCCACCAATAGTACATTACTTGTCACCGTAGCTTTTGTACTTTCAGAACAAATTTCCAAGGAATTGCTGGAATCCATAGGAGATGGAGGACTTTCCTTGGCAGCTGAAGATTCATCTTCAACTGTAGCCGTTAAGGATGCTTTATTAGGAGAAGACTCTTGCAAATTTGTATTACTATTTGAATCGTTGTTGGCGGTTGATCCATTATTATCCTCCTCATCTGCTTCCGACGCTTCATCACTGCTTTCATGGATGTTGTGGAAGTGTAATAATCTTAAAAAAAAGAAAATAATAAATTAATAATAAACATTTTCGATATTATTCCAGAATCCGTTAGCAATTCTAAAAAAAATGAAAATACAAAAGCTTACCGTTTACGATAATTTTTAATAAATTCGGCCTTCTGAGATTTAGGGGGTTTCATTATTAAATTGGCAAAGTAACGACACACTTTACATGCAGCAGTGCCAATGTCTAACTGAACTGGTATACCCATGTCCGATAGAGCCTTCTCTAAGCGATTGGTGTCCTTAAACAAACAAGATCACATTTCGGATTCACATAAAGATTCTTTTAATGTATAATCACTTACTGATGGCATACGATAGATTTGGTTTTTAGCTAATCGTCGCTTACATAAAACACATCCCGAATATTGTATAATGGTATCGTAGTGAGCTTGGCATAGCCATACGCACAGAGAACCGGTTGGCATTTCGAAATTCAGCAAGAATTTCTTAATAGTTTTTCTTATACATTTGCGACGTAAGGAATGGACTGCCGGATTTACACAATCCGTTACTACACATTTGCGGGGATTGTTTGCAGAGTTCGAATTTTTGCTGTTATTTGTATTTATTGTTGATTCGGTAACATCATCATTGGCGTCGTCCTCTCCAGGCGCTGGTTGATCATGAATTGATTTTCCTGTAATGGCAGAGGTGGAAGCTGACATGTTTTCTAGATTGCCCGGTGCAGATAAGCGCTTTTTATACGATGGTACATTCGCGCGACGATCCACGTGACGAAAACAGGCATCGCACAAACAATTATCGACGGTTAGCTTTTCTTCATCTTTATCATATTCAAAGCAAAAATGAGTTTTTCAATTAAGCAAATCCTTTGTGCTTCACTTACTTGCTAATATCTTTTGTTGTCTTTCAAGAGATTTAATCTGCCCAACATGACAAGGTGTGTCGTACAAACCAAATTTACCGCTACAGTAAAAACATTGATCCTCACATAGGCGCTCCGGATGAAATTTAAACGATGAAGCCTTCTCTGGTATTAAAATTTCTTCTTTTTCATCTTTTTTGGAACTCACACTGGCTGCTCCATGATTTTCATGCTGGTCTGAATTGGAAGAATCTATAGTAAGAGTTTGGTTGTGATTTGTAGACGTAAAACACACACACGCAACGAACAAAACATGTATACCGATGAAAAAAAGATACACAAAAAAACAAAAAAATTATGTAAAGAAAAGAATAAGAAACAAAAATTTAAAAAGAGAAAGAAACCTTAAATTTTTATTCTTATAACAAAAACAACCATGTTAGTGAACGTTTTATAATGATCAATAAAAACAGATGAAACATTGCAAACGAAAAAAATCCTTCCGCATCAGAGATAATCTCCATCATCGGAACTTACAGTTCTGAGCTTTTTAGTAACCAATTCTATTCACATAGTTAATGCGATTGCTTCTACAATAACTTGCGTATATTACGAAATTCAAATATTTGTATACATACAAATCCACATCGGAAATTCCACAGCCTATAAACTGCGTATTTACGGTTACCTTTTTTACGCCCTGTCCTAAATTCTTTCGCGTACAATTTATCACTTGATTTGATTTTTATTATCAATCTAATCAGATTTGATGTCGTTTCGGGTTAGTCTTCAAGAAACTTTGAAAGGGTTTTATTTGCTATTCAAATAGACATAAGCCCTTAGTTTTTGTTTTTTTGTTTTTTTTTTTTGCAGATAATACTCCGATTAGCTTGAAAAATCAGTAATCTGACGAATCAATAAATTGTTGGGATTGATAATCAATATCTAGCTCTGATTGCTTTCTAAATACTCAAATAATTGAAAGCACTCTGTTCACATTGACTTGATGGTTGATTACTCACTGAGCGTGGAGGATGATATTCAAGAAAAGTCATTAAGTTCAAACACCGAAAGTTGCGGGAAAAGGTAATACATACAGAAAACATTTATTTACACACTATGAACGTGCACCCACCAAGTTTTGATATATGGGTGGTGTCGCTGTAATGGGTACTACTAGTAATAATGTAAGACGGCTGATGATGATGATGGAGATGCTGATAACTATTTGAGCTGTTAGAACGATTATTATGAGATTTTCTAGCATACGAGGTGGTAGTAGCAGTAGTAGTAGTAGATAAATGATTACACGATTGTGATAAAGCTATTCTAGTGTTAGAGGTAGTTGTTGTAGTTGTTACATAAAAACTAGGAATACAAGTTGTGGAAGAAGTATATGATTTCTGTAGCGCACCTTCATTCTGCAATTGGAGAAAATTAAAGAAAATCAATTAAATTTTAAGCAATATTTGCAAATCTCCCGACGACTCACCTCATTTTGTATTGTGTAATAATTATCCTCACCGTGAGTCTCACGATCGTGCTGATTGCGATCACTATTGTTAGTACCATGAGCGCGACCACGCCCCTTTTGGAATGTCATCTTAAGCGATTGCCGTCTATGCTGTTGCTGCTGTTGATGTTCTTTAATGGCTACACTAACTGTTGAGCCAGTGGTCTGGGCCGTTTTACGACCATTAGTTGTACTGTTGATGCTACCTGTTGAATTACGATTAAGTTTGATGACTGTCTTCAAGGTGCCTGTGTACTCATGATGTAATGCGGATGCAGCATGTATTGCATTATGTTTACCATTTCGTTTGCTATGATGGGGTTGTTGTTGCTGTTGCTGCTGTTGCTGTTGTTGTTGAACAGCCCTCGAAGCTTCCACAGCTGCCGCCGAACTTTGTATTACTTCAAGACGCCGCTTTTCAGCCGCCTTATGTGTAACCAAACCTAAATGTTGTAGATGTTGCTCCTTCTGACGAAGCGTTTCTTCATCGTTGTCCAAATCTACCGTAACCCACGAATTAGTGTCGTTCGAATGTGAAGATTTCATCGATGTCGCATCATCATCTCTTTGCGCATTTGAAATACTTTTTTCACTTATATTGTCCAGCGGCTTAGTATCTGGGATATTTACATCATTCAAGAGAGCAGACTAAAATAATTACAGTAAAAAGTTTTTAAAATGTGAAAAACAAGGAAAAGCAACTGCAAATTCTACTAACCTTTTCTTCTTTAAGATGTTCTTTCTCCAATTTCTCTTGCTTCACTTTAATTTCCCCATCTTCACTGCAGCTAGGGAGAGTTTTAAGTTCAACAATATTTGTACTTTTGGTGAATTTATCCATATCTTTTTTAATTTTTAAATCCGAAATTTCTATTTGATCTTCATCGTCAGTTAATTTATTGATCTCTTTCTTGACTATTTGTTTTTGTGTAGAAGAAGTTTGTGGTATAATCGACTCTTGTGTTTTAGATGTCTTATCTTTAGTACAACGCTCACCAAGCTTTTGCAGCTCAGCATCGATTTTAGCCAAAACGTCATCATTATTTAATTCGATTTGCAATTTGACAGAATCGTCTTTTAAAACTTTTATTGTTTTTACATTTTTATCAGCCTGGTTTTTTTTGGGAGAATCCAATTCATCTGAAGATGGTTGTATGTCGGTTATATCATCCAAATCAGCTAAGTCATCTTCAACTGCAGGCTGTTGTTCCTCTTCCATGTCTTCTTCCGGCTCTTCTTCGGCTTGCTCATCATTTATAGACGCATTATTATCCATAGAAATGCATTCACTCTCATCTATAGTAAGTTCATCTTCTTGTTCAGGTTCTTCAACATTTTTTTCTTTGTGTGATCTATCCAAGATATCGGTTTCTTTAAACTTTTCGTTTTCATTTGACAACAAAACATCCTCATCTACGGCCATATCACTAAAATTCTCTTTAAGTGGTTTGTCCCCATCATCGTCTTCTATAAGTAGCGGGCTTATTCGATCCAAGTTACTAAGAAGACTAATATCGTCTTCCGGGGAGGCAGATTTTTTTTCCTCCATACTTTCATCGAGACGTAGCGTGCCTTCTTTCATCGTATCACTGGCAGAAGAATCGTCCAATATTGCATCTTGTATGGTCTTCGCCGTCCCTGTTGGAGAAACGTTCGTTTCCATAGCATTGTGTTCCTGAACTATAATTGTTCCCAATTTGGGATCTTGTTCTATACCAAGATTATTTTCTAAAAATTTCGGTTTCTTATAGAAACGTTTGACAATTGTTTCACTGACTCCCTCACTAATTAATTCTGAGGGACTTAAGGATGCTGCCTTCTCCGAATCCCCACCGCTACCACCAGAGGCAGCAGATGTGCTTGCTGCGATCGGAGTTAAACTTGCCATTTGCGCAGACGTCTGTCCTTCGTTCTCTGCAATCTCTGCACCGGATACTACCTCTATTACGTCAGTATTAACAATTAAGGGCTGTTGCAAACTATCCGGTTTACTATTAATTAGTTCTTCTCCTTCTTCTTCTTGAACTACTACTACAAGTTTAGATTCGACTATATCGACAAGAGCAAGTTTTTCTGGCTTAATATTAGCCAGCACAATGTCGTCAGTATTATCTGAAGAAGCGGTACTATCTTTAGAGTCTTCGTCTATAATCGAAGATGACTGGGTCTTTGCATTAGCTCCTACATTACTTTTTAGCAAGCTACGACTATTAGAAGTAATGCGACGACGTTTGGGTTCCGGATTAGTCGTTGCTGTATTGCGAGCCGGTGATGCCCCTTTGGATTGTCGTGTAGATCTAGTACTAGGCGATAAACTAGGACCGTTGTTAGACTTACGCGCACCCCATCTACCGCGGCCCCTTCCCGAGGTAGCAGTAGTGGTGGTAGTGACTATGGTGCTAGTATTTGCCGCTGACGTTGTAGTGGTTGATATTAGAGCCATACTTGCAAGATGTTCAATATCATGTTCACTATCTTCGGCTATTTCTTGTGTACTGGCATTTGTGTTTTGTGAGGCATTAAGCGGAAGTTCATCGTCTTCCAACTCAGGATCTTTGGCCTCGACTTTTATGAATTTCAATAAAGGTTCCTCGGTTGAAGAGCGTGTATCTACGGACCTTTTACGTTTATTTTGGGGCGATTCAACCAGAGGAACTGGCATTTTCCCACGTCCGGCACCCCTGCCTCTACCTCGTGCGGCAGGAGGGGTTTCTGAGCGCGAACCACTCCCTGCAGCACCAGTCGATTGACGTTGACGCGTGATACGAGTGCTAGTGCTGATAGCGGCACTTGTTACTACCGCACTATTAGAGGTAGTATTACGTGTAAGACGATTCGCCGTTGTTGTACTTAAGCCACCAGAAGAGCTTCCTGCTGCCACGCTAGTCGTCACTTCTCTCGCCTCCTTGAGATCTTTTATATCACTTGATTCTTTCGTTTCCTTTTGTTGATCTTTATTTTCGACCAACTCTTCTTTATCTTCTTTTTCCTGTTGTTCTTTAAGCTCTTTGGCCTCTTTCAATGACTTACGGCCTCTTATCTGGCCCGTTCTTTTAGTGACGATGGTTGTTGTAGTTCCTCCGCCATCTTCGCTTTCACTATTATTGGTCTCGACTGCCTCCAAGATGGCGGTGTCTTTTTTATTTGTCGGTGAGCTGAGTAACAATGGCGAACTTCTCGTCACACGAGTTTGAAATGGTTTACTTTCCTGTTTTGCTTCCAACTCGAGCTTCTCTGGACTACCAGTGCAATTGGCGGAAGCATTTGTTCCCATTTCCGCTTTGCACGTTAACACAGTATCGACATTTGATTGTGATGTTAAAGGCAATTTGGTTGTTGTAACTGTTGTTGCTGTTGTAGTTGCGATTGTCGTTGCCGTTGTTGTGATTGTAGCATTATCAGTTTTTGTTGTCGTTCCAGCGAGCGTCGTTATAGTTTGTGATTTGCGGGTAGACATCGTTTAATAAATTCTAATAAACTTGGCTACTGGGAGGGGGGGATTAAAGCGTTTTAAAATTTAACACCGTACCGTACAAGCGCGTGATGTAAAAATGAACTCGCTTTAATTGTCACTTCATATGAATTTTAGGATTTTCCCACACATCCCATAAATATTTTTATTGGTTACTTTATGATTTAGATATATTTGCGATGTGCTCTTTTTTTTTCCTTTTCTCAAAAATAAATGAGAAAATCTATGATTTATTCTTTTTATTATGCAAATAATAAATTGGTCCCATTTTGTAAGGTTAGGTTTCTGCAACTGCAAATAAATTAAAATATAAAAAAACACATTATCATTAGAATTATTATTCGATAACGGTATCTTTTGGTTGCTAACTACAGAACATTCTTAAAACTCTTACGGAAATTTGTTGAAATGTTAAAAACACTCAATAATTACATCCTCGCTTAAAACAACTTACGAATCTCTTTACTTATTGAAAGCGTTTAGCAATCCACGCATACATACATACATACATACATGCACATGCATATACGCATACACATAAACATACACGCATATTTAAATAACCAATTCGATGTTGCAAGCAGTACCAGCAGCGAATTTTAGTAGACTTGATTAATATACATGGGAGATGCTGTCGTTATTCGTGCCTGTGTAGTGTGCGTACTGTCGTTTTCAGTTTTATTCTTGCGATAGTTATTCATATTTTTGTTATCTGTGTTGTTGTTTTAGTTTATGTTGTTGTTGTTGTTGTTGTTGTTGTTATTGCTGTTTCCTTAAAACCGGTTTATATATATATATGTGTATATATTTATACATAGATATATATATATGTATATGTATCCACATTTGCAGGCATAATATCTGTTAGTGTTCATTTGTTCTCTCAATACATTCCTTTAAGCATAAAATTTATTTAGTTTTTTGCAAGCCAAATTTTGTTATATTCAAAAGAAAACGATACAATTATGTACTCAAAGCACAGATATATGTACAGCAGCAAGGAGAGTTTATCTCTCTCTCCCTCTCTCTCTCTCTCTTTCTCTCCCTATAATATATATATATATATATACACATATATCTATATATTTATATATATATATATATATATATATATATATCTATGTATATGTTAATTCGTTCATGTGTGTTTAAGAGGACCTTAATGAAAGATTGTTAACATTGGATGTAAATGCTAAATGCTGTTAAAACTTACAAACCTCAAAAAGGATAGCAACATAACATAATCAACTGTTGCAAATAAACATATACGCGTACGACTATGAAATTGTAGAGGACAGGTTCCATAGCTTGCTTAATTTTAGCTTTACATGTACGCGACTTTCCGATTTAAGTTGTGCGTATATAAATCGTAAGTAAATAGAATTTGCTAAAGCTGTCACAGGTTGCGACCAATTTGTATTCAAGGACCTGTTTTTTTTTTTTTTCTTTTTTTCAATATTTCAGTTTTACAAATACTCCGAAGGGTAATCAGGAAACAAGGTCAACTTAATGAATCCAAATATATTTTTTGTTAAATATGTTCAATCCAATGTTTAATACGAAAGCTAGAGTAGAAGATAAGAGAATCTATGTATGATCCAAGCTCTCCTTCAAGGGCAACCCAAAACCAATCTAAGCTCTCTAATTATTTAGTGTCTTCGCGATATTTGGTCTGGGATAACTGCAGGCACCACCATATTTCGCGAAAGTACAGAATTTATGTATAATGGAAGCTCTCCCCCAAGGGCATTGCAGGGCCAATCTAGGCTCTCGCGAAAGGTCAGAAATTGCACCTCTTGTCCGCCCACTTGCGGTACGGTACGTCTTCAAAAATACATACGACCATTTTTTGCATATGCGACTTATCGAGTTACGCATCGTAACACCCATAGACTTCATAGTTCCGGTATTTTTACAGTCTTTTACACTTTTGCATTTAGACTACCCATACACCTTGGGCTGTTATCCAACTTTTTCTATTATGGATTTTAAATGTTCAAGGAGTAGTATTGGCGCAGCAATGTCAGGCACCTAATAACACTACAACTTCTGTATGTTCTGGATGTTCGATACTCTTGTTGACCTCGCCGGGATGATTTATTGGGCAGTCTGCAAACGATGGAACATGGGTCTATTAATTAGCCTCCAGAAACTGGGTGACTGCCTATTTAGCGTCCGCCTAAACGCGAGCGCACTAAAAAGACTTTCAAAGAGATTATCCCTACTTTATGCATATCTATATATATATATATATATATGTTTCAAATGCGGCTCACAACAGATAAAGCAATGAGATAAAGCTTTCTTAGAGTATCGGGGCTTAGTGTAATGCAACTCCTTTCTGCCAGGTTTACCCATTAAACCATGCATGTTATTTATTCTCCATGTGTCATACGCGGGAAGTTAAAATTGTAGAGAGATAACTCTTGATTTTTCCATCATCATTACCACGTTGCGTTGGTTCTTCCGAGACTTTATCAGCAGAAAGTTAACTCAAACCAATTTTTGTCTGATTCAGCTTCTTTTCATTTCTGACGACTCTCGAAACTAAAAAAAAACCGCTTAAAAAGATGGTGTTTTGATTCGAATGGAAAGATCGAGCCGAGCCGCATTGCGAACATACGTATATAGATGAAATTAAACTGGCATATCTTGGCCTATTCTATATATATCTCGTACACTTTTAAAAATATTGCCATAAAATTTCATACAAATGTCAATAAAAATGTTGTGCCAACTATTTTGATGGGCATGCCCGCGCGCTGCAAACACAAAAGATGCACACATTATGAAATATCGGTTTTCCTGTTTTTTAATTGTCTTGATATTTGTATCAAGTACATGTGAGGGAGAAAGTAGACCGAATTTCTGTTGTATCCTGGGTGAAATAGAACAATACTGGGATTATTTATGTTTCTTGGAACTTTCTCAATCATACATAAGTGTGAAGCCAGCACGCACATTGTTTTGAAAATGGTTGTAATCTAACGACATTGGCGGAGCTGTTATTAATGCTGCACTATATCATCTGTAATCGACAATTTGTAGCACTTTTTTTGATGTCAACTTTGTCAGCCAGTAAAGCCATTAGCTGAACTCACTTATAATGCATCATTAGGTATAGACGATGTACGATTAAATCTGTTCGTAGGCCATGAATTGGACAACGAACATGCACATATATATTTTGGCAGTTGGTGGAATTACTACATTCACCTTCTTTAAATAATAATTGTGTCCGTTCTTTCGAAGTCTGAACATCTAACTTTCGATCTAAACGAATCGTTTCCGTCATCATCCCCTTTACAACGTACACCCCCCTTACGCAATCAAAGTTAAAGAATGAGAACAATATTATAAATGCTCCTGCTTATCTCGTATTTATTTTGTAGATCTTATAGGTCGATCGAGGTTTATTGCAATCGAACGATTTGTGATATCATTTGTTTTATCCACCTGAGTGGCTGAATAGGCAAAGAATCTCGCGAAACAAACAATTCAATGATCGAGTCTTTAAATCTCAAATGAGGTAGAGTTTCAATAAAGCCGGTAACTTTAGACGCTAGTGCTTTAAGACTTGACTCCTTGAGTTTCTTTCTCTAGGCTAAATTAATTATAATAAGAAGAATTGTAATACAATTGTTGTCAACAACTATTAGGTGGGAAGCAATTTGTCAATCAATGTGAATCCATTTTACAGGATACTCCACATCCCAGAAGACTGGAGTAGAGAATTTGCAAAAAGAATTGATATCCAATTTATGAAATTTCAAACACCCAGATTTAAATCGATTCAGAAAATGATGATAAGTATAAAAAGCGATGGTAAGAGACATAGAATAATAAGAAAAAAAAAAAAAAATAATAAATAGAATATTTCTAAACTAAGCCGTTCTATAAATTCAACCTGCGTATGCCGGACTTGACTTAGGGGTTAGTGCACTCATTTTTCGACTTAAATGCATCGGGCAGCGGTTTTTACTAATAATTTTGCTGGAGCAATGGGTAATGTATTGTATCCAATTGACCGCCTCAAATGGAAGCACTATACATCATCTATGTCGCCTAAGCCTGCACTATAGTTGTGCACCTAACCCTTTTTTCACACAGGCTTTTTTTACATGATCTTAAAATAACACGGGGTTCACCAGTGAGGGCACGAATTTTTTGTTCTAGCGCGAATTCAAAAAAAAAGGAAAAATTTGTTTAATTCCAATTTTGACTAATTGTCTCATGGAAACTTATGTATATAGCAACAAGATACAATTGAGGGAATACTGTGATCAAAAGTCAGACGGTTTATTCCCACACATACGTTTGTGACTTGCTCTGCTGCTTGGTCGTTAATAACGAACAAAATTCTTCATATGAATCAAATCCGAGAGTTGTGCTAGACATACCCGACATATCTACTAATGGTGGCATCATTTTTGATCCAGTTCGTAATAAACGTACACGCTTGTTATCTAGTAGCGATGAATACTATTCATAGTTGGGAAATTGATTTTCATTCCTAAATTCAATTTCAATTTTTGTATGTTGTATGTACTTATGAGCTGAATTTTTACTTTACACCAATTTTAATGTTTTTTGTAATAAAAATGAATGCTTTTTATACCCACCATTGAAGTATGGGGGTATACTCATTTAGTTTTTTTTCCATAATGAAGCATGAAATTCTGAATTGATCAAACCATGTCGGTCCCTCTGTGCGTTTATGTAGTATGTGTTGTTGGCTCTCTCCTGGTCGCAAAAATGAAAATATCGACTTCAAATTTAGTAGAAACATTGGAGGTTTCTGCACGTTGGTTGGCATTGAAAATAGGCCAAATCGGTGGGCGCAGAAGCGCGCAGTGGAGCGTTTGCACGTTTTCTTTTTTTAAAAATATATACAGAGTTTTTATCTTACATGATTTTTTAATGTTGTAGAAGAGCATATCTGAAATGACTGAATTTACCATATGTCGCATGCATTTTTTTACACGATCTTTTTGCCTAGATTTCTAAGGAGCGCAGTTGCGATGTAAGAAAAAATTGTGTATAGTTTGTACGTTGGGTATCCAGAGCACCGTCATTGTCCGCACAACACAGAACGGGTGTGCTTTGAATTTAGCAGAAAAAGTAATGCTTGCACGGTTTAAATTTTTTTTCGCACAAACCCCGACTTATTCAAAGTTCCAAAAGATTGTGTTGTTTACACTTAACTGTAATACTTGTACCACATTTTAGTTCAGTATCTGCTTTAAGCGTTAAGTTTTGTCTTTGATCCTGCGCTTGCGGCTATAAAGATTTGGGAGAATATGCGACGGGCTGTAGATATGCTCGTATATGTATCAATATACTTTATGTGCAATTATTTTATAAAATTTATGAACCATCGTCACCTAAGTAGAGATATGGAAAAGAAACAACGAAAAAAAAAAAAGGATTTTTGTACATCCATTAGCAAAGGGTGGAATAATAACATGTCAATGCTTCGAGAATTAAATGAATTGGAGAGAAAACGATGAGTGGCACACGTTAATAGAAAACTTCTAACGAATTTTCTCTGGAACTTATCAAAGTACGTTATCCAATAGAGGATTACTGTTTCAAGCCATTGCGTATTTTAATCTCTTTTGATTGCAACTTCTGTAGCAATTCATCTCTCTCGACGTACATATCTCCATGCACATGATTGCAATCGACGCGTGTGCCATAAAAGGTAATTTCGTTTAGTTAGTTGGTCTGCATTTTTTTTTGTTTTTTGTTTTTTTTTTTTATAGAAAAACACAGACACAAAGGGGCGATCACACAGTCTAACAAACAACGAAACAAAATTTAATATAAAGTGTATGAGAAGGGATTGTTGGGCATTATTTAGAAGCAATATAATGGGATTTGTAGTTGATTTTTTTATTCGTTTTTAATTTTTTTTTTTTTTATTTATTTATAAAAATTAAAATCATTCATACGTCATGTCGACTGCATGTGCGAGTTGCTTAATTTGCCAAATGAATTAAGTCGACTTATAAATAATAAAATAAAACATTTGAGAAAATTTTATTCGAGTTTACAATAAAAATAAACTCACCAAGCAATTCATCGAGCAACAAAAACATTTGCTATGAGTGTTACACGTTCTTATTGCAACAATTACTGATGAGTAATAAAATATACAAATTTACATATAAATCAATCCTAAACATTTGGCATTAGGCAATCTTAACACAAACTAATCCAGAAAAAGACCAAACGTTTCTATATTATAATAAATTAGTAAATAAATAAATAAATAAATAATAATAAAAAGGAAAAAAAAAAGCTCGTGGCTGATTCAAAGATTCGGCGGAAATCGCGAGCAAAACTTCTTCCGATTACCTTATGCACTGCCATCTCTCAACCACATTTAATTAAAAAAAAAAAAAGAAGCAATTTCTAGTTTTTCTCCATTTATATTAGTATTAGTAAGCTTGCAATGCTTAACGCAATACTGCCAAGTGTGAAAACATTCGATTTATTGATTATTGGCTGAATGACTAAATCAAGTAAGAAATAACGAGTCCTAATAGAGATAAACGGCTTCAATATCTATCAAATGAAGCATATATGTATATAAAGTCGAAAAGTTTTCCATTACCTGGGCGACCAAAGCAACTTTCAGCCGAAGTTTTGAATACTTCTACAAAATATTCATACCCTATTTTATGAAAATATTTATATTTATCGATTGGTATTTAGACAACGCTGAAAATAAGCAAAAAAAAAAAAATACAATAATTGGTTTTATCCGTATTTATCCCTGAAGAATGTTTCAAAAAGCTTCCTCTACGCTTGATACCAGGGATGTAGATGCATATCATTTACGAGAAAGCTTTTACCAGACGATGAGTGTTCAAACGAATTGTGAGCATTTTTCTTTTCGTTCTCTTAAATTCCTTAGCCTTTTTGTCGAGCGTAGAGACCGATCACTTCCATGTTAAAACAAGTTGTTTGTTCTTGTTTATGGAACGTGATGTTTACTTTAAAACTTTCTATTGAAAATTCTGTCTAAATTTAGGTGTTAGGCTCACAGAATCCATATAAAGTCTCAAAAATTGATACATATTAATGAGGGTTGAAAACCTGAACTGACTGATTTACAATGTAAGCTTTAACCGCATAACCCAGGCGTCTCAGGGTGCTTTACGTGAATACGCATTGCCGCCAAGGCTTAACTCCTTAGTGGTCAATGGCACGCCGAGTAGAAGAAACGCGTAGCCAGCGCTACGAGGGCGATTCGTCCCCGAACGCCAATTGTAGGTATGATATAGTAAGAGCGAGGCCCGCATAGAAGAAAAGCCGAACTTCGGCTCTACTAACGGGCAAGGGAATCTTGACAAATTGTTGAGATACGCTACAATACGAAAGAACAAAGTCTTAATAAAAAATACTTTCACCTTGCTACTCATGCACGTCTCCACAAGTCATAGATTTTACCAAAATTAAGCTGACAATTTTGTTTTAACTCTTAAAGGCATTATGCGATTTGTTCAAATATTGGTTAGGGATATCAGATAATATATGTCCCCATTATGTTTCTACTTCATTTAGATTCGTATCGGTGTGAAAGTTGTCATCTATTGCAAGCGATCTACTTTAAAATTTTTTTACAATCCCTTTGTAGGTCGGTGTAACGAAGAAAATACATTCTAATACTGGCAAAGTATTATAGTAAGGCATGGTCTGGCATTAAATACCCTACACTGCCTCACTTCATAAAGTTCATTTATTTTTTTGATAAAGTCACATAAATGATCCTTGGTTTTCAATTATAGGAATACTTTGCATGGGAGCTGTTTTATGGGAGCGGACGAGAATGTAAACTGACGTAGTCCAACTTTATCGAAATTGATTTTCTTGTCAAGCACCTATTTTTGTCATAAGGTACTGAAGGCACTAAGGTGGGGGCGATCGCATAGCCAAGGGAGAAGATGCTCGCGACTACTAAGTCAGCGGCCACGAGTTCGAATCTCAGCGTAATAGACCATACTTTGTAAGTAGCTGTATATATAGTGACTGTGTACTATAGTTAACTTTGCTGTGCCTTTTCATCGATGTCTTTCCTCATAGTGTCATAATGGAAGGCTTTAATCTTAATAGTGCTGCTTAATTTAGCTAAATGTGCTTTTATAGCCTAAAATTAATAAAAAAAATAAATAAAAATTAGGCTCTAACGCCATATAAACACTTACGTTTCATGAGAGCCCTTACGCATGTTACAGCTCGGAAAATTGACCTACGTGGCAAAAGTTGCGGTTACGCTTTATGGCAAATTACTATCATGAATATATTCTTACTATGAAATCCTTCAAATTGGACTATTTTGTTATATAAAGCGTTATTTTTCTCGGAAACCCTTATCCGATTCGAACTATTCACTTCAAGTTAGTACACTGAATTCCTATTTACTCACATCAGTATATTGAAAGTGGGTGCATTTTGCTATTCGGTTTACCAAAAGGCAAACAAAGTCTTCTTTCTAAATCCACTGAATCTTAGGCTATCACGTTACGCTATGCAACGTTTCGCTATCTTTAATTTTCGTGTTTTTCTCAATTTATTGCAAAACTGTTTTCTGAATCGATGTATTAGAAGTTAATATAAATTTTAAACTTCGTACAGGAAGGTAAAATTGGACATGACTCGGTTCAATTGACTCAAGTATTAAGGTGATTATCAACACATACTATGGTACCAATGTGGAATACAATTAAGTGAATAAAAATAGGAAGTCTGGGTTTGTCTCGAATCTGGTTTTAGATCAAATATCTCTTACGGATAGTAATCAACAATGTTTCAACTGTTGTGGACATGTGACCCATAGGGATCTTCGCGACGTGAACCGCAAGTTGTTGTGATGTTTTCCCTATTGTTGAACAATTCCGTGTATTTGAAATTTTGCACGATCAACCACAGAGATTATCATAACGCATGCGTATGCATTGTGCTTTATACTCAAATGTCCAAATATTATATAGTTGCGTGTGTTTGCATATAGTTGAATATACAGTTTGCATGCATTACTGCAGCAAACAAAATGAAATTGCGATATGGTTAACATTTCAAGCGTCATATAATTTTAAAATATTAAATTTTGTTAATTATAAGTAAATTTACGAAATGCAACCAACGAATTTCGGTTAAAAAAAAATAATTTAATAAATAAACTTTTTAAAATGTTTTCTAATCTCTTTGCTGTTCCTCTAAACGTATCACCAAATTTTTCTAGTGTTTTATGATTTTGTTGCAGCAATGGAAGGCAGGATATGCGTCATAGCTGTGTTGTGCATTGCATTACCGCAGTAATGTACTCTGCATATTCAGCATTCATCTCTGAAGATTACATATAACAATCTTTAGTGTTCTACTTTAACTTTAGAATCAGTAATAGTCCAATAACAGGTGACAAATGAACCGAGCCAAATTGACTCCCAATTTTACGCAGCGATCTTTGATGCCTATGCACATGTGCTATGAGTCGAAAAGCACATGCCTAATGTATTCCTCCTATCTGTTCCTTAGTGATGGTGTTGGTCATAATCAAAAAGGTTATATCTGTCTTAGAACGAATTTCGATTATTTCTCAAGATCAAATTAGTAAATTGGGATTATAATGTATTTTATTGAATATCTAGACAAGTTCATTAACTGCCAGTTGGTATTTACTTTTAGTTCTCTATGGCTCTCGCAAAAAATTTGCATCAGACTTTTCATTAATATCTCTTGTAGCTTGTAATTTACCACACATTTCCCTATGATTCAGGTTTTCCCACGTGCATCATGTACACTCCCACCTTGTATCAAACTTTTGCAACAATCTTGATAAAGGTTTCGGAATATTGTTCGCTCTGAAGTTATAGTTTCTAGCATATTGGAGCGGCATCAGCCTTTTTGCTCACACTTGATATGTGGTCTTTATCTACGTATGCTGGACGATAGCTTTTTGTCAACTACGTTTCCATTTCAGCAGACGAACACTTTTAAGTTGACTAAGAGTTTCGCGTTAGTCAACCGGGTACACCTGCGAGTATTTTTATTTGCCACGTCAGTGAAAAAAAATATAATATATATACTTATAATATAAGAACTTATATACTTATAAAGTAAGGACACATCGATTTCAAATTTGGCGCGAATATTTTTCAGGACTATCTAAAAACCCGACTTTATCTGTACTTAGCTTCCATTAATTTTCTTCTGGTTTACTAATTTTAATAACGAATCTCGTCTAATAATTGTATTGTATTTTTATTATAATTGTATGCGATATTAAAACGACTTTTTTCTTTTGAGTAAAAGGCTTCACCGAGCATGACAGACTTTGAACGTTTATGCTACGTGCAAAAGAAAGAGGAAAAAAAAAGACAATATTTGTGCTCCGAAGAACTGAGCGTTTACCTGCGATACTTAACTCGCGATTAATATTAATGTTGTTACATAAATATTTATATTATTACAACTTGATAATACACCAAAAGAAGAAATATTTCTCAAAATATTCGAAGTGCACCAAATCGAATGAAACTGTGTAAAATGAATGAATTTGGCTCTTTACATAGTGATCAGTCGTGACAGTGCGAAAAGAAAATTGATTGCACATGGATGTGACTTTTCTCATGAAATAACCGCATTTGAAAGACTCCAATTGAATTACGATATAAGAGAAAAATTTAGAAAAATTCCATCGAACACAAACCAAGAACTAAAAAAAAAGATAAAAATAACTGAACTGGTAAACTGCTTTCGTACTTCGATCATTGAAGAATAGTTACTTATTTTCCCTTGGCAATGTGGATGGTTTTTTGCCTAAGATTGTTTAAGAGGATCCATCACTTATTTCGGACAGCCACACCTTTTTGATAATGTTCCCTTAATTTTCTTACCAACACATCGATGTAGTGACAACTGCAAAAATGAATAATAAATTGTGGCCATATTATGTCTTGTTTGAATAAGTTTACATTGCAATCTTTTTGTCTTAGTTTCGTTTACAAACAATGCAAACAAGGTATGTAAGTTAAAAGCTAAAGAATCAAACGTCAATATTGTGAGTAAATCTAATTTTGTTTTTTAAATATTTTTCTGTCTAAACATGCGATTCTGTCGATGCAATTAACTGTAGATAGTACACTTTCAAGTGATTTCTTCCAATCGATAACATGCGATAATAGCAGACTATTTGGCGGGACTTAAAAAACGATAATGCTCATTGTGCTTGTGAAATGTGTGTGTGGATATTAAATGGAGAATCCATCCAACTCCCTTACCGGAAATTATGCCCATTGTGTTCAATTGCATGATAAATGCTAGAAGGTTTAAAATGTATGTACAAAATGAAATATATATATATAATAGGTACGTATCATCACGGCTAAAAATGTCAATAGTTTCTTTGGTGGAGAATGCAATTTCTTACAGAAAAACAAAATATCTTCCATCCTTATAAGAATTGCATAATCACTTTGTAAGAATAATTATGCTTTTGATTGATTGTAAGTAAGTGTAAAGTAGCACTTACCACACATACATTCACGAATAGCCGTGAATTAATCCTTGATCATAAACCATGCAATGGTATATGAATATTGAAAAGATGATTTCTGTTTTGTTTAATATTGAACGGAAGTTGTGTGTATTTTTGTTGATATCATTCCTTTTCTTTTTTTCTTTATTTTGAACGTTTTACGCAAGATACACGTTTGAAGGGTGGTATTTGGTCATTTAGGCCATTCGGCTGGCTAATAAATAACACTTGTTTCTATGCACAAAATATTTTTATATTTTTTTTAAGGGCTTTCGATTAATGGTTTCTTTTAAGCGTTGATACTCATAATAATTGTACACAGAGGCTTTACAAAAATCTCCTCCTATATAATATAAACTAAAATATAATAAAACACTTTTTATTTACACAACTATTTTTGTTTTTGTAATAATTTTAAATAATTCATCTCTTATGATTTATATATATTTTCTAACACCTTTTCTTTTATTCTCTTATACACACGAATTTCCTTAGTAAGAAAAAAAAAAAACAAAACACCATTTTCCTGTTTTATGTTTTTCCTTAACATTGAACATAATAACTCATCAGAGTATATTTTGCATACAAATACGAAACATGCAGAAGGCACTGAGAGTGAGAGAGCGCAAGCAAAAAGTATGTTCAGTTATATTTATAAAGAATGGTAGCCATGTTTGTTTTGTTTGCTTTGCTTTTCATATTCGATTGAAAACAGAAAAATAAGAAGAAAAAGCGAAGCCACACAGATAATATTTTGTTAATATTACTGTTTTAATAGTCAAAGGAAACGCCAACAAAACGGAAATTGTTGATGACATTTAGTTTTAGGTAAAGAAAAAGCGTGAAATGATAAGCAGTAGATAAAGCAATTTAAAAAACGTACATGTAAGGAAAGAAGAAGGCATAGGAAAATAAAAAAAGGAAAAAAAATAAGTTAAAACAAGACACGCAATGACAACACGAAAACTTCGTATTAAGAAAAACAAAAGAAAACACCAAGAAAACTTTTTTCTTTTCTTTTGATTAGAAAATACATAATAAACGCTCCATGCATTTCTTTTTTCTCTCGCTGTACTTAATATTTTGCATTAAATCGCTTTGATTAGAAATATATATTAACAAGCAAAGAAAATATTAATTTTTGAGATATTTTTTAGTAATTTGTTGAATTTTGTTATTAGTTTTCGTTTTAGAAAAAAAAAAAAATAAATAATAACAATAGTAATAATAATAATAATAATATTGAAAATAGATGCAAAATATTTTTAAGGACAAGAAAAAATGGAAGTCAAATGATTAGTTTTAAAAACTAAATTAAATTTCGTATACACACGCACACTCGCTCATATATTCTCAGCGACACTAACAAATATAAAATAAATCTTCATCACCAAAAACATTGTGTTAAAACTCAGTAAAGCAAAATCTGTAAAAAGAACAGCAGCAACTGTATGAACAAAATATTAATCGAAAAAAAAACCCAAGTCGCTTATACTGCACTCCCCTGCTCATGCAGGCGAGAACGAACGCTCTTTATAAATTTTACAGTTTTGAATTCTGTTAAACTTTTTTTTAAAGCTGTTACTAACATTTATTTACTCTTTTCAATAACAGTTTACTCTTTTCTAGCTTTTCGTGCAGAAAGAAACAAATGACAAATGTTTTGCTTGTATTTTGTTGTTGCAATTTTACTCAAATATTATTCCTCAAACATTACACCGGCCGTATAAAACCCACTTCGTCGGGGTTGAAAACAGAACTAAACTCTTCAATTGCTATTTGATAGTGGTGAAGCCGACGGTCTCGTCTATAGCTGACTGTTATTGTGTCTCATTAAAATCAAGTTGGCATAGTGCTGCTCTGTTCGTATTTTTTGCGTTTCGTTCTCTTCTGCAAACTTCGTGTACACGAAGCATGTTTTCAATGTGTTTCTCTCCTTCTCCGTGTTTTCTGCCTATACAATGAACAGCTGTTACTATTAGCGGCAATACGGCATTTATTTCAGCAATTGTTTGTAAATGTGTATGTATAGGGTATAAATATTATATACTAACTCTGTTGCTTACTTGCGTACTTTTTGTTGTTATTGTTTAAACTTTACAAAAAAAAAATATAAAAAATAAAAAGACAAATAAAAAAAGAATTATTTTCACTAACTACGACCGGCTATGAAAATAGAGTTTTACTCTCTTTCTCTATTTCGCTCAATTTTATTGCAATTCTACCCGCATTAAATAAAAATTTTATTTTCCGTGCACTTTTTCTTCAAACTATCCTTTTGCAATAATTTTCATTTTCAAGGACATTCTTTTGTCGTCGAACGTGTAATATGCATACATGCATGCATTCAAAGGCGATTGCTGTTTATATTAATTGTTATTTCAATCGCTGTATATTGTATGTGCATATTCGTTAGATGCTGTCCATTGTTACATAGTTTTTGGCCTTTAATGCTGTTTGCTGCTTTCTTCTTTATTATTGTTTTGTTATTAACCCCTTTCATTCTATACACCTCTATAAAGAAGTTTTCATGTATTATTTTTTTATTTATTTTGACTTACTTCGGCAAATCGTTTTTGCTTGTCTGTATATCCGTTGAAGAACTTTTTTCTTTTTTTGTTTTATTTTCATTGTTTTTATGTTGTGTCGGATTTGTTGTTTGCGTCGTTTAGTTGACGTTACTCTTCTTTTTTTCTTTTTGGTTATTTTTTATATTTCATTTCAGTCTTCATATTTTAATTTGGCTTAAAACGAGGTCATTTGACACTTTTGTGCATGCACTACGAGTAAAAAATATGATTATTTATATGTAAATGGCAATTTATTTGTACATGCTTACGTATATACATGCTTTTATTGTCAACTTTCGTTTTATTTGCTATTTTCGGATAAATAAAACATAATATGAATTAGCCTGATTATTATATCAATTAAGGATTTAAGATAAACAACGTTTTCTTTATTCCTTATAAGCTTTCGAAGAAATTTTAATTTAAGGACGTTATTCTGTGAGCAAGCTTCTCCTGTTAACGGTGTAAAGCGGTATTTTTTTTTTTACTAATTTTGGTTTAATAATTGCGTTTTGGTGTTTGCGTGTATTATGCTCATCAATTTGAAAGCTTTTAAGTGCTTTATATGACATATGACCTTTTTACCTTTGCTGCTTTTTGCTGCTTACTTACTGCTTTTCAGATCACAATACTAATTATTCATGATCCTCGCTGTAATTAATTTGGGTTAATATAACGTTTGGTTAAATATGAAATCATATTTTTGAATACCAGACCGTACTCTATCAATAATTTTTCGAAAGGATAACAAATAATCGATAAAATAATACAATATTATAATGGGAACGTATTCCTATAATAGTTGACTTTATCAACTTTTAAGCAGAGATAAATTCATTTACATTTATAAAGCGTTTATGTTTTATTGTAATTCTGAATCCTCCTTGCGAGTGCTGATTGGTTACATTTTTTGAGAACTAGTTAGATAACCTTTATGTGAAATGAGATTTATGAATGTGGCATTTTTGCATTAAACTTAGCTTAGTTGGTTAAGTGGTTCATCATTTTACAATGTTTATTGCATTCCAAGTTATCCTTACTTCTATTAATTGATAGAAAAAGATAGGCTCGAGCTCGGTGTGCAAAAGAAGTGCAGCTAAATAGAAACCAATAAGAATATTACAATCGGGCAAGGCCAACTGCTAGATGCCCTACACCACTTCGCCTAGTACAGTTGTTCACTCGTTTTGATAATAATTAAACAACAATTCCGTATTATTTTTTTGGAAAGGCGTACTTTCCATGAAAGCGCGGAATTTAGAAATTCAATTTTTGTTGGAACGGTTTTGTGAGAAGGGGTTCGAAGAATTACCCCGGCCGAACCAAATATCTGATGCCAATTGCGAATGTCGAAACACTATTTATTACTTAGCGAGTTTTGTCAAGAAATTTTGAAAATTGCAATCACTTTTAAAAACGGATTTTCAAAATAAGGCGATAGATGGGGAGTGGTCAAAAAAGTGGACCGATCCGAATCGTTTTCAGTAGCATTCGTCATTGAAGCAAATTCCATCAAAATATCTCGAAAATTGCGATCTATAGCTTGAACACAAAAACACATGGACAGACACGTTTAGATCAATTCGCAAAACGATTCTGAATAGATCGGTATAGCGAAAGGAGGGTCAACTTTTGGATGTTACGTATGTCAGTACAAATTTAATAGACCTGGTACTACAAGTGAAGTATGGTGGTGATGTGGCATAACGAGAGAAGCAACTGCTTCAAGAAATTTGCGATGAATGAGCATCCTCTGATTACGTCGTCTTCCATACCTCCATTGCTGAAAAAATCGATGCTGCGTGATTTAAAATCTCGTCAAAATTTTTTTATTAATTTATAAATGAATTTTTTTTTTTTTTTTTTTTTTTTTACCAGCATGGACTTGCCTGCTATAAAGTTATTGTTTACCATGCAGGAAAATATCATCCCATGAGTGTGGAAAGTAAAAAGGTAGAGTGCAAAACAAAATATGCTTCTGATGAAATCAATTAAAATCAGATAAAAAGCTTAATTTATCATAAAAACAAAAGGAGAAAAAAATAAACACATTTTTATCACGTCTTATCTTATACATGTATGTATATATTGATTGTATCATTATTAAAATAAAAAAGTGTTTTTATTAGAAAAACGAAAAGCAAATAAAAAAAAAGCATTTAACCGATTAGAATAGAAGCAAGTCTTCGGCAAACACCTGCAGCAACAGTTGGGAGATTCGATGGAAAAAACGTCGTCACAGCGATACGAACATTTAGAAGATTGAAAAATGATCGTTTTTAAGTTATAACGTATAAGTGTAAGTATAAGGTAAAAACTTTTTATATAAAAATTGTTTGGATAAAACATGGGATCAGTTACAAAACTCTTTTAATTGCATTTATATTGAGGAAATTTTAAAGGACGGCTACGTATCGCTGAAAATGATTTGCCAGCCATCCGTTTAAACTTTAATTAACTTTGCCATAAACATTACACCACACATAAATATGTATTTGTCTTCAAGGGGATGACTGAAAAGTTATAATCAGTATAGCGGATATTTTCGCAGCTCTTTCGCAGATCGGACTCAATCTACAGCGAGCTATTTCATTCCAATGTCAGCTATCAAATAACATTCGTCCTGACATGCGTAGTGATTATCTTCTATTGTGTAATGAATACCACCTCTTAACTATGGATAGGCATGCCGTACTTGCTATAGAAACCTCAATTGTGATAAACGTCCGCAAAACTCACGGCTCATTGTTAATCTTGCTAACAGCTAGGCATCGCAGCGACAAAAGCCATTCGCGATCACAAGCAACCGATCTATCAACAAAATGGTTTCTCATCTACCGAAAAACTAGACTAAACCTTATCATCCAATGCCAAATTAAAGATTTTTCATAAACACTCACTGCCTTAACTAGCAAGTGCGAGTGTGCTACTCCATTTGCGAAACGCGGGGACGTAAGGATTGAGTGGATAGGCAAAACGCCCAAAATAGCTGGATATCTATCCACCTGTCATTATACCTTGTGGAGTAGATTTCAGTTCTTTTGGTCATCGAACGAAATTAGGGCATTGGTCAAGAGAGTCAACTCATATGGCGCCATATGTTCAACAATTTGTTATATAAGCAAAGTTAACTCTTTTTCATTTTTCTCGATGAAAATCTGTAAAAAATAATATTATTCTCATACCAAAGAATGCGGCAATTTTAGATGGAATGGGAGCATTTATTAAAGGTTCGCTTCAGTAAACGTGAAAATGACAAGCGACACAACTCACGACAACGTCGGATATTTAATTTTTTATGATCGAAAATTAGGCCAAGGTAATGGTTTGACATATAAATTAGGTTTCGCAAGAAAGGTGTATAACAACAACAAGAATTCATTTTGTGCTGCCTTATGATATAAATAGCGAAAGAATGATAAGTGCTTGGAGAAGAACGTAATGTAACGTAATTCATCATTTTATGAAATTCGTAAATTTTGTTAAATTCTTTACATTGCAGTAGGAAGAATATTTATTGTAAAGCATATAATGGTACGTCTTGCTCGATTCTAACGTTTCCGTCTTGGAGGTAAAAGAGCCTTACGGGCAAAGGAAAAGCAATGCAAAGTTTCCGAATTGAATATGTTCACATCATTGTAAATTTTTCAGAAAATTAATTTTTATTTTATTAACTTAATAGATAGATAGATGCTTCGAACATTCTCGTATATGTGGAAAACAAATTGATCACCTGAACATTCTTAGCTTTTTCTCCAAAAGCTCCCAAAAGGCTGACTGCGTCAAATGAATTCCCACTGACATGTTGTTACAGCCAGTAGTATCTTGCCTGTGCATTTCTGTCTTCCCTAATACATTAAAAGACATGATTGGGAAGTGTCTGCGATCATTTGGAAGCAATTTTCAAAGAAAAAAAAGTCATGTTAGTATCGGTTGATCAAGACGACCACCACGTAGATATGACGCTAAGGCTAATTGAAACGAATGCAAGTGCTTCTGCCGAGCAATTAAAAACTTCAGATGAAATTTGTCGACTTTTTTCTTGCATATCCCAGTGGGTTAGGTGTAAAATGTGCGAATATGTCTTTGACAGATGCTACTAAGCCGGCATTTTCTACCAAAAAAATCTTCGAGTAATAGTCGAAGAATATTTAAACATAGCAGGACATTGTTCACGATTCTAAGATTGTAGACTAATACTAGGATAATAAGCAATAAAAAAAATGTATGGTAATAAGAAACAAGTAAGAACGCTACAGTCGGGCGAGACCGATCCACATCCCACACTACTTCACCTAATAAAGTCATTCATTCATTTTCGCAATAATACGTCAACAATTATACATTATTTTTATGTAAAGACATACTTTTCATGTCGGAGTATGGTCAATACACCAACTACTTATTATTTTTCAGTTGCTTACGTTACAAAAAAAAGTGCAATTTAGAATTTGCCTAGCTTGTTTTTCAGGAGAGTCTAAGGAATAGACCTATGTATGTAATCCAAATTCCCTATGCTCAATTTTTATGGTATGCCGGCACTATGGACCCATTTTCACCATAAAATGTTAAAAATTCGACATTCGTGGCATACAAGATTTAGTATTTCGTGACACGTCGTCATATGCGATGTTTTTCAAGAAGAAGACCTACTCGATCCAAATATGATACGCTTAGGTTTTACATTAAGTTAGTCTTACGAAGAGTAATTCATCATAAAATATCAAAAATTGGATATTTTTGCCATATAGAGATTTAATTTCCATTAGAACTCTTCTATGGGTTGGAATTGAAATAGTGCACATACGTGGCCAAACGTCATGGTCTCTAAGGTTAATTTTTATGTCAAATTATTATTATGAACAAATTTTCATCAAGAAACAATCACAATGAGGACCTTTTACCATACACAGAGACACAACTTCTCAAAAATATCTCAAAAATTGACTTGTAGGTTGAATATAAAAATTGCACGGACCAAGATCAGACGGACACACGGACACACAAACAAGCCTAAATCGATTCAAAAAGTGATTTTGAATAATATATAGGTATAAGAGAAAGTGGGTCTATCCCAAGTCCTTCTGGGTGTTACATAACTACGCACAAACTCAAATTTAGAAATATGCTCATAATAGTAATTTAACGTTTGACGCAGAAATTAACAGTATTAGGAGGAATACGTAGATCTATTTTTCAATAAGTATAAAAGTACTTAGGAAAAGGTACGACTTTATATTGTCAAAAAGTGCCATTTTCAGAATTTTATGGCAAAGACAAATGAATAGCAATAAAATCATTGGCAAGAAGATTAATTTCATTAAAATTGGACCAAGTCTGTCCACGGTTTGGGCAAGGTAAGTATAAGTTTTGATATATTATTACACAAATAAATAGTGTAGGATGTTTAATGTTTTTGTTAAGGGATAACGCCTCTGTAGGCGTCTTATAAAAAGCATATCTCTGTAAATTTATTTGGGACAGAAGGGAAGGTAAGATATAGATTTAGGTATTAAAAAAAAAAAATTACTTTTGCAAACTATTAAAATATGGTTATCTGATCTAAACTTGAATCAAACAATAAATAAAAAACCTTACGATCGGGCATGGCCGATTATTAAATAACCTGCATCACTTTCCTGAAATACGGACATTCATTCGTTTTCGTATTAAGTACACCAAAAGTTGTGCATTATTTTCATGTAAAAGCACAATTTTCATGAAAAACCCTCATACACATACAAACTTACAAATTAAACCTAGTCACCATAAAAGGGTTTACTTTTCATGAAAAACCTCTCTATATGATGAGGTCAGGACGGTAGGTCTATGTTATTCAAATTCGGTCTTTTTATATTAAACTACAATTATGGATCGATTTTCACCAAAAAAGGATTAAAGACAGTCGTGTAAGGTTTTATTTTTCACGAGGACTTTCATATGGCAATTGGGATCCAAAAATAAACCTACGCAATCCAAATTCGCTACAGTTAGTTTCTTTGTCAAATTACGGATTACGGATTGATTTCTGTCAAGGAGCTTTGAAAATTGCAAAATTTTTTTTCATAGGTCGTAAAAATGGTCCGAACCAACCCATTTTCAACGGAGTTCATCATTGGGCAACGTCAGTGCACCGAATTTCATTAAAATATCTCAAACATAGAGCGCTGTAGCTTGAACTCAAAAATACATGGGCAAACTGTAGATAGATAAACAGACAGAGAGACATACAGATAGAGAGACAAGCTTGATAATGAGTCTTAATCGATCGGCATATTAAAAACTCCGTCTATCTTAAATTCTTCTGAGTGTTAAACACATTCGCATAAACTAAATTTATCCTCTACTACAAGTGCTGTAGGGTAACATAAAGACTACCAATAATACCATATAAATATCGTAATTTTGTCTCAAATTTCGATTTCCTAATAAAAAATCATTATTGTTTATCGTTAAAAATCGCTTTCGGGAGCTTTTTTTTCTTTTGTTTTGAAAATGGCTTAAGCCATTTCCACCTCACAAAGTCACTCCACTCTACAGGTTTGAAAAAAAAAAAAACCAAAATTTCAGCAATAAAAAGTTGTATCGACCTCAAGACTAAGTCTTTTATTACTCTTTAACTAATTAAAAAGCAAGGGGCTTTGGACATAGCTGTCAACATGCCATACGTACATGTGCACAACATATATGACAACATAATGAGTATAAAGTGAATAAAATTTCCATTTTTTATTTAATTCAATCTAAAGCACATCTTTTACAAAAATATTGTTTTTATTTTTATCCTTTAATTATTATCATCAATTGTGTCCACTCTCATGTCTGCTCTAGCTGTCTAGCTGTCTAGCTGTCTACCAATCTTTTTTCTACTTTTGTTTTCTTTGTCTGCCTGATAAACCGCAGACTTAATTTTATGTTATTATAGGGGAATTGTTTATGAAATTGCTTTCGCTCATTAGTTTTGAAATGTGTTCAGCAATTAATCTCCGTAGATTTTATATTAATTTAGTAGTAACTTAACATCATATAATGGGACAAAATATAATTTACATAAATGCAAATACAAGGGCAGCAAAGCTTATGATCATCTATGAGAAATGTTAAACAACATTTGCAGAGAATCGAGCAGTTATTGTTGAACCTTCTTAAAAATGTAAAGATTTTCGAGAAAACTTATTTGTTTTAACTGGAGAGTAAGAAAGTTTAGCCATTATTATCATTGTTATTGTTATTTGTTAGATCCTTTGCAACTATGTGCAAAGTCGATATAAAACAAATATTTCAACTTGGACTACGACGATAACAATATGATTAATATAATGAGCCCAAGAAGTAAGAAAAAGGGCGACCTTGTCGACGTTTGTTCATAAAATGCTTCAAGCCGTTGCTTTGTGATACTTACGCAGCTCTATTTACGGGCGTATTGGATCACTTCCGAAGGGTCTATATATTTGAGAAATTTTTAATGTGGTTGATCTCACTTTTTGTCACTAAGAAATTGAAAATTTTGCCCGCTGTCTCCTAAAAACTGATTAATTTGGAAATGTTGAAAAAAAAAAAAGAAAGACAATAAGAAGGCAGTAAAAAACTAGATTCGGCTATGCTGAATCTTCCATAGCCACCACCTTGAGCTTTAAAAAAAAAAACTATTTGTATGTATGTGTACATATATATATAATATAAAGAAATGAAATTTTGTTCTTTTCTTTTGTTGAGCGGCAGAGGTCGATTTTTTTCATGTTTGTACAAACATTGCACACTAGCCTATAGGATAGACCTGGCAATTTTGATCGCTTTCGATAACAAATGTGGTCTCAGATTACATCGTTCTGCGGGCTTGCCCTCTCACCGACTCGACCCCATTTTGAATACGAATTTGCGTGTAAGAATTTCCATTAGTTTTTGCCAAATTTAAACCCGATAGGTTCATTCTTGCGAACAGAGATTACACCGACAGTCAGACGGACAGAATTTGATGGTGATAAAGAATAAATACACTGTGTGGAGTCTCCAAACTTTTCTTCTGGGCGTTGCAAATGTTTTAACACACGCAGACAGACGGACTGACGGGCAGGCTTAAATCAATTGAGAATTCGACAATGATCAAGAATATATATGCTTTATGAAAAAAAAAAATTGAAAAATGGAAAAATTGAAAAATTGGTTGAATTGTAAATGGATTACTGTGCTCTCTTTTGCTATAAGCTATCGCATAATCATTCACCTTTTAAACCCGCATGGCTAGAGTTCGGTTCGGTTCGGTAATACGCTATTTCGTACTTTATCGAAGATTATTAATAATAATCATTTGTAAGCTATCGGATTGCTCACACAATCCTAACTCAATATTCGGAAGCAACACGGACTGCAAACAAATCATGCTGGAATCATTCTGTTCACATAGAGCGGAGCGTATAAGTTAATTGACCACATATAATGCTCATGCGTAAGTAAATGAAAAACGTGTAGCTTGTAGATATGGCAATCGCAAACAACAATAAGATACCAAATACCATAGTTTAGCTGAAGGTAATCGAAATCAATGGGAGGTAAATTGTGTGCGCACTGCGTCAATAATGAAATCGAGTACCGGATTACCTTTATGGGCATCAATTAATTCAGTTTAAGCAAAAATGTTTTAAAAGCCCGGTCAGTTTCGAAGATTCCTTTTTGATCAAATTTATTTAAAATGTACTTGTTACATGGCTTAACAGTCTTTGGCCTTTCGTCTTTTGTCTTATAAGGTGCGATAAACTTCTTGGCTTCGAGGCGACATAATCAATGACTTGCACATGTTCAACTTTGCAGAATCGCAGAGCTTGCTAAATGCGACTGCGTCGCTGTAGAACAATGCTAATCGGAAGGGGGCACGTTTGGAAGATACCCAGCAATCGAGATATGCTCCCAGCCCAAGAAAATGAAGATCACTTACTGGCTTGCTTTTGCTAAACACGGACGGACATATACGTATTTTCCCCATTGCCAAGACAAAAATATTTGTACTCGCAAACAACTTTGTACCCATTTTCATACCATGCTGCATTTTTACTCCAAAGCAAGCCAATTAGAAGCAAAAAAAAAGCAAAATGCGACACAAATGCGTAAGTGGCATTTATTTCTTGTCGCACTTTGATATATGCAGGACGATAGTTTGTAAACAGCTGGAACTTATACGATGCAAGCATCAGTGTCAAAGTTATCGGAATCAATGCACGCGTCGGATATATTTCATAAAGTAACCGATTTTAACATACAAAATTTACTTAACTGTTAAAAATCATATAGAATGTAAGATAATGATGCCGAAGCTAAACATTCCAATATACATAAAATCATATCCCAGGCAAATTCAAAATCACTGCTCAAACTTATCGAAGAATGCTGCGAAGAGAACTGCGTGCGAGGTATATAATAAATGGGTTAGTAATAGTGAACAGATGGCAAAAAGGTTTGCATATCTTCAATCAATCGCCAACGAAACGTCAACCCACGACCATGACCAGTTAAGGATAATTTATTCTCGCAAAACAGAGGCTTTAATAATCGATATATTATTAATGAATGATCGCATAATGCAGGATGATGGATGCAGATATGGACGCCAGACAATAGCAACTGTAAATGATATTCCGTCCATCCACATTATGAATATAGCCTAGAAAACGCGGTAGAACGTGGAGATGTTTACAATATGCTGGAGATGGGTCAGTCTTAACTCATATTTTGTTCATGAACGACTAGATACAAAGAAGAGAAAATTGTGCATTTTATTGATGTGCAAATACCCAAAGTCGAAGACATAACTGAGAAATGCTCGTCAAAAGAACAGAAATAATGGCAGCAATAATATTCCTGGAGAGCATTATAAGAAAAACCCCCAACAAGGGATTGCAAGGACTTGGACTAAAAATTTAATAAAACCGAGTAACACCTCACCTCAATTTGCTGCAACTCATCTTTAAAACAGAACGGGTTCAATAGTTTCCTTCGAACGCAAATAGTCCGGAATATTGCCCGTAGGTGACATGTAAATTTGGATTCTCCGGCCTGAAGCTAGCCGAATTTTCTTCGTTCTAAATGACCCGGAATGTAAGCCTTGCTTCCATTCGCAAGTTCCACTGTCCACCACCAAGATACTATACATCTTTGCGAACGTTATTTCTAGCTTGCAAAGCATTGATAGAAAGTCTCCTTGGATATCGTCTTCATCTAGGCTTGCGATTTCCAGCTAATTATTTCTAGATATTCTTTCTATTGAATGTGGTTTCGAGTCTCAGGATACCATACCTGAGCAACAGAGTCGGCACGAAGGCGACTTTTTTTGTCGTTAAGAATTATTGGAAAATTTCGTATTTTGCTTTATACTCACGTCTGCATTGAACCCTATTTTCGGTTTTTTTCAACAATCCATTGACATTTCGGCACATTAGTTTTGATGTCTTTCTACCATTCGTGATTTTTTGTCATTCATAAGCTCTTGGGTAATCATCGCATAAATGCCTGCTGGTAATGCTTCAAAATTTCAAAGAATTTTTCAAATAACTCGCAGAAAAAATCGTTGAGTACTGCATGCAATGTGCTACGTGCAACACGGTGCGTACGCAGGTTCTTGAGTTGATTTGTACACTTTCTCAAGACGAAGCGCAACAGCGACTATACCGTATTAAACATTGTTGTCATTTTTCTATGCACGAATTAAGCTCGACGCCCTATAGGTAGACGTACGCAGAGCTTACGCATCTGCACCAAGGCAGAAAAGAGAAACTAAAAATGTTCACACGACAATAATTAAATCGTATCATCCGTAAACCATCCGTCTCTATTGGTTGTACAATCTGAGTGAGAAGTACAATATGGATAAAATTTCATTCAAAAAAAGAAAAACAATTTTCGTTTTTCACCTTTCTATGGGTGCTTAGCAAAATTTTCAATTTTCACAGGCAAGTCGATTTAAATGAAATTTTTATTAAAAAGAGCACTTGACGAAATTACTTTTCATACACCTTTGCACTAAAATCGAAAATTGGGTGCAACCAAAAAGTTCTCCCACCTTCATAGAGTCAATTTTATTTCATTGCAAAAGGTCTCACACGTGCCGATAAGAGAATTTTAAGTCCGAACCGTAAAGGAGAATATTTTTTAAATCAATATACAAACCTAGCATAGAGCCGAGCATATTAAGCGTGCAAATTGACCCGGCATTTATTATTAACATTAAACAATGGTGCCAAATCGAATATAAACGATCTTCGTGGATATGTTTTCGCCGTTATCGTATACAAATTAGATAGATTAGTAGATTGCTTTATACCTCCAGATGACTTTCTCATCAATATATTTCGGCTGTTTTGGAATTAACTTGACGCCACTTAAGAAGTTAAAATATTTGAGTTAAGGGTTGGCTATGTTTAAAACCCTTCCAGCCACCAAGTGCATAAACACGTACCATGCTTGATTGAACATTTCTTTGCCTGCCCTTATTAACATCTCTTGCCACTAAGCACTACAAATATGTCCACAGAGAGTGTAGTAAAGTTTTCATTGCAGTGGCTCTTAATGCAAAATTATGCAAAATTCAATAATCTTTAATTTTGGATCTTTTGCCTTAAGCTAAAAAAAAATCGCTTATCATTTTTCAGTTCTAGATTGATACGCGGATTGAAATCAGTGCTAGATAGATTTATGCTTAATTTAAGTTAAGCTAAGCAGGCAAAATCCTTGTAATTTTTGAATATTACTATTATTTATTTATTCAGTTTCTTCCTTAGTCCGATATTGTCCTACTTTCGACCATGACATCATTACAATTTATATCTTTTTCAAATCTACTTTAATTTCACCACTACGCAGAGATGCAAAGTTAAATAGAGTGCACGTAGGAAAGTCACGTTAGTCTAGTGTCGATGTATATGTGTGGTTGGTTCAGCCGCAAAATAAAGCATACATTGTAACTATTAAAAAATTGCTTTCAAATCCGTGTCATCTTCATCGTCAACTTCACTCTACTCAATTTCATCTAAGCATGTCATAGTATACCTGGGAATCTAGTGAGATAAGGCACTTAATTCAATAATGTTTCATTTTATTAAGCACTTTATTTATAAAAAACAATTTCAACTATGATAGCTGTTATAGTCAGATATGGCCGAGCATCCTTTGCTTAACGTATAGAAGCATGCTTTCCATGAGAACGTTTATAGGAAGAGGCTGAGAGGAGAAGAATCTCTATATAAAGAAATAAAACTTCAAAGTAATCTTTGAAACTACTATCTAAGGCTTAAGGAATAATATTAAATGATTAGCAAGGATTATTAGAGAGAGACAGAGAGAGAGAGAGAGAGACAGAGAGAGGCAGAGAGGACTTGAGGTTACAACATGACATGGAAACAAATCTTATGCCAAGTATTCTTCCTAACTATTGCAAAGTATGTAAAGAAAAATGAAGAAAAAAAAAAAAATTTATGAATAAATAAAGAAGAGGAAAGAAAAAGGCGAAAGACAAAAAGCCTATACACATCTAGTATAGAGATACACACACGCACCCGGTATAGATCCGAATTTGGATTGAGCCCCTAAGCCGTTGCAAGCGCATAAAAGCCTGAAAAACCGATAATAGTGAAAAAAGTTTCGTTCATTTTAAAATTTAATTTAAACGCGACATGGGCAAAGCGCGCGGACCAATAAAAACAAACAATTTTCATCACAATTTTCCAAGAGAAAAGAGAAGGAATTGTTTTTAAGTCGATTCTAGTGCAGGAGGAGAACACACAACAGAGGCATATTCAAGTATCGATCTCATCAAGGTCGTGTATAGTCATTTTGTAATCTATGGACGATCGAGCCTAGCGCACACCTAACTTTATCTATAGAGAACTCAATTAGATTAACGAAGTAATCTACATTTTCCAATTTCTGTGAATCCATAAAAAAAATACTCGGTAGGAAATGACTTACTCCTTAAGAACGTAAGTCCATTGCATTCATTTTTACGCTTTATGTCATAAAATTAAAAATGAGATTGAAGGAGATAAGAACGCGAGAGTATGACGTCGTCAGCGTACATTAAGATATGGCTGAACTTAATCATGAAAGGGAGATCATTGGTGTCCAGGATAAATAGAATGGACGCCTGACGTTACGGGAATTCATCGGTAATTCCAATTATTTATAAATTAATTAATGATAGATGTTGAGGTCGATAGTAAATAATGAGTAATGAAAAAAAAATGGAAGACAAAAAAATTTATTGAATAAAAAACCGTTCCCACGAACTAGCGCATGGCAGAGGAATTTTCTAAAAATAATGCGCTTTAGAAGTGAATAAGTGTCTTTGCTTATTGCATGAATAAAAAAATAGAAAAGAAAAGAATTCGACTCGGGTTTGTCTATCTGTCCGTTCACTACTAAAATTTGTAAATCCACGAGAACTATTATAGTCTGTAAAGCTAATCTCGCGATTTCACTTAAAATATTCTGGAGGTCATTTCTGCTGTTCATGATCCCGTAGCTCACAAAGTAGATATATTTTCAAGGTCAAGGATATTACAGGAGATAATAAAATTTGCAATTTATCACAATTGTTATATACACAATCCCTACGGTGAAATTGCACTAGGAAAGAGTCAAAAGCGTGTTCAATGATATATCACAGCGTCTCGAATTTCTTATTTGATATTTGATGCTGATGATGATACTACCAGACGATGATATAAGCAAAGATCAACGAGAAATTGTTACTTCCCATAAGGTTTTCAGGTAACTGTTAAGCCCTGAATCTGGGATGTTTTTTACTTGTTTTAGACCTTACACTACAAAAAAGTAAATTTACTTTGTTGTTATCGAAGTGTGAGAGTTTCCTGTAAAGCCCGAACAACTCACTTTGTTTTACAATTTCGATGAGATTTGCTCTCAATTATTGTTTTAAATTATTCGCAGACTTTCGATGATGAACAATAAAGCCGTCCACTATTTGCTCCATTTGCACAATTTCAACCAACGTTTCATAACATCGAAGGGTAGACAGTAAGCTTTGGCATCGAAACTTTAAGTTCAACTGTAATTAACTTATCGGATATGAGCGAAGACTTAGAGTGAATCTGCTTCATCCGAAATAGTACGCAAGTAAACATATAGAATTTTCAAGAAAGATGATTTTGAAATTGTCGTTGACATTAAAACAAGTATCCTTGGATGAGGTAAAAATTTTAAGAAGAAAGAATTGATGAAAATCACAATTAAATCTTTAAAATAACGGAGAAAGTGATATTTAAGCAAATTAATGAATTTCGAAAGCTTAAAGACCTTAGACGAGAAGCCAGAAGTTATGTGCCATACTTGCGAAATTAGGACGTGAGATATCGGACGAAGACGTCTTGTTTGTGAAATGATACTCAAAGGACATTAGACAATTCTCATAGTACGACTAATAAACGAAAAATGGATTTTCGCAATTTTCGTATTCCGTTACTTTCAAATATGTGAGAAAAACTTCCCGCAGAAAGACTACTCTTTACGTTCATTTAAGCCCAACGATATGTCACTATTGTCGGCAATAGTACACTATCCACAGTAATCATCAATCTTCATTTAGCGAAATAATAAGATGATTATAGCATCTTACGAGCTTAGCGAACTATCTGCCACTAGCATTGCCTTCCAGAGTTGGAAAAAGAAATTTGCCGAGTATGTTATAAGCAGCAATCCTCGGTTAAGTGTTACTACCCGTCAGAAAGAAATTTAAATGAAAGAGACTCTTGCCGTTTTGGCGACATTAGTCACTATATGGAAAAAAAATTGCAATTTTCAAAATTTCTCAGCAAAAGTGGCTAACTAGTAGTATTTGAACATTCTAAATTGATATGGAAACTTTGGAAGGGCTGAGGCAATTTGTGAGCCACCTCTTATATAACAAAAACTGAAGTTCACACGACAAAAATTCTTCATGAAGAAAACTATATCACAATTATTTAACATAAAAAAATTAAATGTACCAAATTTCGACCTTCTCGGCCTATTTTTAGAATGAAAAGAAATCTCACGAAAATTGATCCTTCGCAGAGCAGAAAAGTCTAAGTTTTAATATGTCGTGGGGAAAATTTACCCGTAGTATTATAGTAATTTCATACAAAAATAAACTCTACCAAATTTGGACCATCTACGTCTATTTTTGGATCCTGCCCTATGTGAGGATTAAACTTGTACTATATTAATTTGCGTTTTGGATCCGCTTTCCCAGAACTACACACTCGAAAAATTTGTCTTTATATAGAAACGAGATATAATTTTTGTGTTCCATAATAAAAATGAGAATTGACAATATGGTATAGGGTATTCAATGGTCGACCTTGCCCAACTTATTCCATCTCGTTTGCCTTATGATAAATAAGAATTAAATCTAAAAAAAGGGTGAAACAAAATAAAATTTAATCAATTGTAACCTTTTGTGGGCATGGCCGATTTTTTTCATTTTTGCACGTAAAGAGCAGAGCATCTTGTAAAGCAAGTGGGGCAAATTTCAGTCTTCTAACTTTTATAATATGTGAGTAATGAGCAAAAACCCCAAAAACTTGTTTAGCAAAACGGAGTTGTGTTCAATTTATGCTCCACAGCGGGCTTCTGCTCTAATCAATTTGGCCCTTTTTCAATGCCACCCTGCCGTGCAAGAACTTGCAATGTTTCTACAAAATTTGAAATCAATATCGCCATTTTTACGACCAAGAGAGTGCCAACATCAAACAGCACACAGACGTACAAAGGGACAGATATTGTTTAATCAATTCAGAATTTCATGCTGATCAAGGCTATATGTACTTTATAGGGTCTCTGAAGCTTCCTTTTGGATGTTATTTACATTATGGAAAAAAACAAAATGAGTTTACGTCCATCCTTTAATGGTCGGTATAAAATGAAAAAAGAAAACGGTAGGAATTAACCTAATTACCTTTTATCAATCCACTGATATTATTATTAAAATAAAATATTAAATATACATACATACATGACAATGTATTATGTTAACAGCGACGATTAATTCGCACATCATTATTAAGTCGAGACTATGTCTAGTAAATCAATCAACTGTGTTTTCGTTTGAATTTTATAAAATTTGATTTTGTCGAATAATTGATGTGGTTTTATAAAATTAAACAGGCCGAAGTCCTTAAACTTTTAACAGCATATTTGAAGGTAAACCATTTGCTATATGCAATGCATGTTGATGCATGATTTATCACATACATATGCATATATATATTTATATATTTCACAGAGAGAGATAGAGAGAGAGAGAGAGAGAAAGAGAGATAAACGGCTGCATTTAGTGCTACACCTGCCATAAATATTTCATTTTCTGGAAATTCCTTTAACATATAACGACCTATCTGAGATGTGTACTCTTATCCCGAAAATCCACTTACCAAGGGAGAGAGGAGTTGGAGAATGACAGTAAAGCAAAGAAAGTAAATGGAGAGAGAAGCGTAGACGATGATGTAAGATCAATGTCCTGTAGTATAAGCAGAAATAATGCTGAGACGGAGATAGATGACGCTAAAGTTGAAAATGTGAAGGGTTAACTATACTCAGAACTGCTTTCGAGATGCTAATGTGTCATTGATTTCCGGTAAAAACCAAAGTACTACTTCATTGGAAGATGGTTGTAAATCCGGAAATTCGGTTTGACAAAAGTCATCTTCATTATGATCAGGCTAATAGTAAATCTTAACTGTAAAGCGTTCGGATGTGAAAGTGCTATTAAATTGGACGATAGAAAGTATTGTACTCGTATTAAGGCATATCCATAGATTGGCTGATTAACAAAGAATGTACTGTCACATCGCTGAGTTCATAGCTGGGCAGCTGCCATTCGGAAAGTCATTTATGAATTGTGGATAACTTTTCTTCACTTAACTACTGACTGTTTCTATGCGACTACTTTAAAACGTAAACGAAAATTTTTGTTTAGGAGTAACGAGCAAATTTTTTCAATGAAAGTTTTTTCAGTTTATATGGTACTATGAGCACGATCTTTGACCGATTTCGCATATTTTCAAAACCAATCTGCTTGCAAGCACTTCGAATGCTTTTGCCAAATTTGCAATCAATATTTCAATACATTGCACATAGAGGAGAGAGGAGAAAGAGCTTATAAAGTCCCTATAATTTTCTACTGGGTGTTGCTAACATGTTGACAAAATGTCAATATATCTTCATCTTTCGGTGCTAAATGCAGCAAATTTAAAAACGTTGCGTATATAACAAACTTTGAAGTTTTCTGTCAGCTTCACGTAAAGTTTGTATAATTTAATTTTCCAATATTAAGTATACTTTTCTTACGCTGACTTACTACAGTCTGTAGTGTATGGTGGTATACGCAGTATATATAAAGGGCAATTAGACCGACTGAAATCCACTTCAACTGCTACTTTGAATGTTCTACCCCAAAGCCTTACCGAGGGAAACATACTTTCTGCATCTTCTTACATCTTAATGTGAAAGAAAAAGATTTACTTATGTATTATTTTACAGATTGAAGTTTACAAAGCGAAAAATTAAATATCAGGTTTATTTTTGAAGGCTACATTTTAAGATCAGAAAAACACGATTTCATCAAATCGACAGATGGACATACACGGCCAAATCATGTGACTTGTTGACATCCCTAGCAAGAATATATATATAACATTACGTATAAGCTAACTTTATTTAATTCCTCAAAATTCATAAAAGAAACCTTAAGACATTATGACATTCTAAAAATATATATAAATTTTCTTCATTCTAATATATTAATTAAATTTTACATTATCAAAAAAAAATAAATAAATAAACAAATAAAAATTAAAATAAAATTAAAATAAAAAATATATTAAAAACGAAAAAATCCCTAAACGTTATTCCCAAATTTACTTAAATAATTTTATATCACGTATACGTTTAAGTGGCCGCAATATCGTAGAAAAATAGCAAACAATTATAGCAAAAGAAAAAAAAAAATTAATAATAAACGCAATAATTCGACCGCCGTAATTAAATTAAAATAATAACGATAACTATCGCTAGTTTATCCTTTAAAATCAAGGACAAACACATTGGTATGAATGATAGAGAGCTTGAGCACTTTCCTAAACAATACAATAACAAATCTGCAACCAAAAAAGAATAAGAAAAACAAACGAATGAAAAAACACGACTATGTAGAAAAATAAATAGAAAAACACAAGCCAAGCACGTTTGCCCAAGTATGCATATAGATATACATATATGTTTATAATATATAATATGCATATATACACATATATAGAATGAGAACGAAAATGAGATGAAGAGGGAGAAAATCAATAAAATTACGAAAAGCAACAGCTGACATGTTATTGCAATAGCAACATATATAAAATGGCGTTTAAAATGAAGTAATGGATAAGAATAAAAAACAAAGGAGAATGACATAAAAAAAAAAAACAACATAATTAAGGAAAACGCAAATTTCCGGTAAAATCAATTTTTTAAGCAATAAAGGCAGACATGATAAACAACATAGCAATGAAAAATCGAGCAAAACTTTGAAAAGATAATTAAAAATAATATCAATCAGAAAAGAAAACAAAAGAGAGGAAATAATACATAAAAAAGAAATGTCAAAACGCTGCATGATCGTTAGTTGACATTTAACTTAGTTAAATGAAATTGAGCGAGAGATAAACAGAACGAGAGAGAAAGAGAGAAATTAAACGAAGCGAAATGCGCAAGCAAAAAAACGAGAGTTTCAGTAAGGTAGAAACGAGTAACATTGCTATTCTACTGAATAACCAAACACAGCACTAACAACTGTTATTATGATAACAGTGCTCTGTTAATTTTAAAAAATTTCTGTCAGAGGCAATTTTTACAAACATCTCTTAGTTTATTTATGGCTTTTCTTTATATATACGTATGCATCTCTTCGTTGTCTGTTGCTGAGTTAGCATCTGCTTTTAAGTTCGTGTAAATAACGAACGATTGACAACAACAATTACCACGATACCAGCTGTTGTGGCCATATTGAAATTCTCTTGAGAAATGTTTGCTTTTTTATATCTTGAAAGGAAAAAACACCTTAATTTTTAAATGAAAATTTCTTTACTTCTTCTTAATAGAAGATGGAGTTTTTTACATAAAATATAAAGTAGAAACTTTAAATTTTCTTTTTCTATAAAGAAATCCTATGTAAAATGAAAATTCCTTTATGAAAAAAGGATTTAAAATTGTAAAAAACTTTTGATCATTTGCTTGGAGAGTCGTCGTTTTTTTTATCTCATTTTGTTATAGGCTGCAAAGTGAAATGTTTCTTGTTCTTCTTTTTTCATGGGTTTTACATTATCGCTTATTTTCTGATTATACTACTTTTGCTGCTTATATTGTTGTTGCTTTTGTTGTTGCTGTATATAGTCAGACATACATTTGACCAGCGGCAAAAGTAGCAGCAGTAGCAGCGAGAGCAGCAGTAACATAAACTTATTATTGCATTAAAAGAGTGGTTGAGTATTTAGTAAACGAAACCGCCTATGGTGGTGGACGTTAAAGGCGGCGGTGGTGGTGGCGGTTAGGGTTATGGTGGTAGTACACACTGCAGCAGTAGCAGAGAAGAGTGGGAAACATGTTTTTGGGTTTTTGCATAGGTTCAATTTTGTCGTTGTGTTTGTGTGCTTTTGATTTTCTACAAATTTCATTTTCTCATTAACTAAATATATTTAAAGTAGTAATACATAAATATATTTAAACATATACAATATATATAAACATATATATGTATATTTATAATTATTTTTGCATTTGCTTACACATTCATGCGTGGCATGTTTTCTGTTACGTTTTTCCTCAATGTAATTGATTACAGTTTTTGTTTTTTTCTTGTATTTTTGCAGTATTGTTGTTGCTCTTGCTTTTATCGTTAATCATAAACAAAGACCCGAAGTGCTTTACGACGCTTGTTCGTTTATTTAATCGTTTCCTTGGCTTAAGTGTTATTGAATTGAATTTGCTTGTGTATATATATATATATATGTTTATATATATACATTTGGTTGCGTGTATATATATATATATATATATATATATCTATATATATGTATATATATAGATAGATATATTTAATGATATGAATGCATGCACCTATGAAGATATGGCTTTACGAGTAGTGAGATAGACGAAAAATTTATGGCCTATAAATGTGTATTGAAAATTTATTTCATTTAAAAATGTATAATGCTAATCGGTTTTGGTTTAAGGAATACTTTCAAGCAAGACTGCAGCAATTAATATTTTACTTTTTCTATGTAATTACTAAAGTTTTGTAAATTTGTAATAAACAATAACATTTATGTATTAATTTGTATATAGGTACATGCATGCATTAAAACATACATTTTATGTATATATGCTAGCGTATATACATATTTATATTTGAATACTTGTGCAGATTGACTTTGATTTCTTAGAAACCATAACACAATATGGCGTCTAACGAACGGAAATAATTATGTTGACGTCAGCAACTATTCTCGCTTTTTTCTTCTTCTCTTCTTATTTTCTTTTCTATATTTTTTGTTTTTTTTTCTCTTTTTCATTCATTCTTTTATACCACGTCGTCGTTGCCGTCGTCATCGTCATCGTCGTACTGTACGTACTCGTTTGTAGGCATGCATGAGTTTGTTTTGTTTTTAATTTAGTTAAGCTAGTTAGTTATCAGTGGCTGTTGTTGTGTTTTTTTTTATTTGTAAGCATGATTTATTTATTTATTATGATATTTGTTGTTGTTTTCTGATATTGTTTTTCTCGTTGTTATTCTTGTTGCTATAGGTGAAATTTTATTTTCTAACAATTAGCTTTGATGAGACAAAACACGTGTATGTATGTTTATAATTTTAATTTTAATTGATTTTAATGTTTTAGAAAATTGTATCAAATTCTGGTAAGGTTGAAATCAAATGGATTTAGCATTCGTTTATCCTTCAAGGACATCAGGAAAATCATGCTTTTATCTCTGCTTATCTAATTATATATATGTATGTACATATACTTTATATTTCTATTTCCTTACCTTATCCGACTAATTTAGCCGCACTTTTTTTTTTTTTTTGAAGTTGCTTGATATGCTTATTAACCTTTCTTTTTTTGTCGATTCATCGCTGAAAGGGTGTCTGCAAATTATTATGCTTCCCTCCCCCAGTGATGGATATAATGGATGACTATTTAAAGACTAAATTTATTTTTGCCTAAAATAAACAGTAATATTAGTCAATTACAAATTTCATCATAAACAAGTTTGAATTTATTGAATGAATCATTGCATTTGTATGCGAGTCTGACCATCTAAAGATTCAAAGTTTTAAGTGTAAGCCTTTCTATGAGATTTCCGTTGGTAATGGATCTACGGGAAAAGGTGCGGAATGAATTTAAAATGTATGTATACTTTGGTTAAACTTCAGATGACAATTTTCCTTTTTTTCTAGGTTTCAATGAATGAAATAACAGATCAAGGGAAAATTCGTGGATCGTTTAAATAAAAATTTCAAGCACATATCTCTTAAATTTTAAATAAAATTATTAAACTAAATACGTGTCATTTTGATCGATAACCTTTTGTCTATTTTCTACTAAAACTATTACACTCTACTATTCGCTCTGGGCGAAAATCCAAGAGATTTGAGAAAAATCTTTTTAGCTCAATTTTACAAAGTTAAAAGAGTTTTGCAAAGAACGAAATGGAAGGTAGTTGGACGAGGCAAAGTCTGTTTGATGGATGTGTCGAAGCTGCACAGTCAAGATCTCTCAATACTAGCTGAGCTAATAATAATTTGTGTCAGACTAAACACTGTTGTGATGGAAGACGATGCCTTTCCTGTCGATCAATTCTAAACAATTTACACCATTCACGCTTTAGTCGCATTAGCCTTTAACAATAAGCATGGAGCAGCTTGTGAGGCACATTTCCCTTCAAAGCCCACTATCGACGTAGCGTTACCTTACGTAGTATAGATCCAGCTTCTGCGATAGTTTGCACACTTTCATTCAACTTTTTCGCACAGTGTTGCTGCACGTAATCCACTCTTCACCGTTCTTTGTCAATATATTTACAACTGACGCGAATTCATTTAGTCTAAGCAGCTATTCGCAAATGACAATTTGTTCCTTAATGAGTTCTTTACGGTTAAACCTTGGTTTTGCTCAATGTTTAGTTACTCAGGGATGTCATATCGTGAAGCGAAACATACGGGTTTTCCTCGACTCGTCTTAAGAGGTTAAAAAATCAAGAAAAAGAAGACAAAACAATTTTTAAAGCGAAGTGTGTAGTTCGTGAATATCCCTTCAATCACATGACGATAAGGATTTTTGTGCCGTGATAGTATCCTCAATACAAAAAGATAATAAACCTATTAAATGTATTACTTAGCTTAATTTCGATTTTTTTAACAGAAAATAGACAAAACCACTACAATGGCCCGCGGCTTACAATTAAATATTCTTCACCATCCAAAAGTTGTTCATAAAACAACTTTTCAAAATAAAGCATTATATGGGAACCGGTCGTAAAAGTGGGCCCATCCGAACCATTTTCAATGGCGTTCGTTCTTAGGCCAAAACACGGCAATCTATCAAATTCGATCAAAATATCTCAAATATTGTATCCTGTGGTTCGAACACACGATAAAAAGACGGACAGACACGCTTGATTGAAGTCAGAAAGTGATTCTGAATCAATTGATATAAGAAAAGCCGAATCTATCTAAAGTCCTTCTGGGGGTTGCATACATCCGCAGAAATTTAATATACCCCTGCACCACAAGTGATGTAAATTATAAAGATGGCTTACTTAAACTACTGACTATCGCAAAAGACTATTTTTTAACAGAGAATGAAAGGAGCCATCTTTGCGTATCATTATAAGAATAATGGCGATAGGCAGGCTTGTGTGGTACGCTTAACACTATCTGTATGCATCTTGCGATATAGCCCCTACGCTTTAAAAAATAGAATTACCATTTGTCTTGGGATGCTGCGGCTCTCGCTCTGTCCTTTCACACTAACCCTCACCGTCGACAACGTTTCCTAGTGAAAATTTCGTTGAGTTAGAATAGGTCACAATGGCGTATCTGGTCCTTTACAAAGCACTTTTGTGTCCAGTGCTATAGTCACCTATCCGCCTCTATTTCTCTTGTTTTTGGAATAATACCTTCTTGAAGACGCAGAATAGGGATGATGATAAATGAAGGCTTAAGTTAAACGCTTAAACGAGTGTTAGAAACGCTAAGTGCTGGCCTAGTAACAGTTTTAAAAAGTAGGAAAACTCCAAAAACAATGCAATTTTGAGTCGTATCGCATGCACTTAAATGGATTGCAAAGTTAATACTGATGATGACTATATATAATTTATAGGATCTCTGGAGGGTTATTCCGCGAAAATTGGTCCGGAATATTGATTTGACATCTTCATCGACTTTGTTGAGCTCATGGATCCATTTTTTGGAATTTTTCGAATATAAGGCCTCTCCTAAAAAATAAGTCTATAGAAAGTCACAACGCCCATATTTCGATATTTTATGACGAATGTAGATCATGTGTTGTCTTAAGTGTAGTTTTATAGGGTATTTAACCGCTAATCTTGTCTTTCAACGTACTAGTTATTAAACGACATTGTCTTTCATCCATTATTTTCTATAAGCGAATTTGTAAATAGACACAAGGAATGCAGTTTGCAATGGAATTCAATGATGAGTGTTTCGGTAGAAACTGTTAGAAGATTGATCAGATTCGCGGCACATTCGCGGCTAGCATTCCTTTAATGCTTCAAAGATTAATAGCAATCGTTTTGCATTACCTATATGAAAATTTCGTTCTTTCAGTGATTTTTCAAATGCTGACTGCAGCGATTGATGCATTATGATATACAAACAAACGGAAATCATCTTCGAAGATTTCTCAGTCTACTTGGAAATCTATGTACAACGCACAAACTTCTATTCGTTACTTAGTTAAATCAAAACAGACCTCTTTTAATATTTTCAATACTTCGCTCCATTTGATTCTGTTTTTAATGCAATTTTTTAGAACGAGAATTGCTGACCGCCTGTTTGTTCATTCGCTTATCATTCGGGGAGAAAGAACAATTTGAAATTTGTCATGTTTTTTATTATTGGCATATTGTGAGCCGAAGAGGTTTTATAATTGAGGTCGTTTGAACTCTGCCTTTACTGAAGACAGGTGATGTATCAGAAGGTGTACATACATATTACGCCAGCGTTTTGATACTTTCCAGTGACCACAACAGTCGTTATGATCGCCAGCGGGGGCTAGCTTAGAAAAGTTAATTAGTCTATAGGTAGCCAAATAATGATTTGTAGTGACTAGGAAATGGTTAGGCAGCAGCAGTATTCATTGTCGTATTTTTGTGCAAAATACTAAAAGTCCAGAGTTTCTACCTAACCATCAGTGCAAAAGATGTGAATGTTATGGCGGAACAAGGACATTTTTATTCGCTTCTATTTTCAGATAAAAACTTCCAAACTCAACAACAATTTTCGAAAATCTAAAACTCTCTTTTATTACGATCAAAGCGGGCCCTTCTGCGTTATTCGCATCAAAATATGTCGGACAACAGAGTTCTGACATATTGAAATTCTCAACGATCGTCACGTTCGTAGCTGCTGATAGCTTGCAGGTAAAGGCATTTGGTAAAGACTTGTCTTAAGTATTTGAGTGTTAGTGAGTTAATTGGGATCAGTCTTATTGAATGCTATATACCGTATGTTTAAGGGTTAAACCGTAAATGTATTGATTGTTAAAGCAAAAATTCGTTTAACGTTTTCATAGTAAAGATTCCAAAAATCGGCCTTCGACTTTCGGAGCATAAGCTAAGAACAAATTGTCATTAGAGACCTTTGAATATCAAAATCCGTTTACTAAGGTGAGACGCGAAACGCGAAACGATGAAAATATTGTGTGAATAGCAAAGACTTTTACATTTTTCATATTTAATACTCAATACATGTTTGCAGCCTAATATTTTTTAAGTAAACAGCTAAACTGTAAAGCGCAGACCTATCGACTAAAAGTGAATTAAAACTTATTAGCTGGTAACAAAACCTTTGATGATGATTTTTTAATAAAAGCTTCAACTGCCACTCCGATTGTAAATAAATACATTGCAATGGATTATTGTGTGAATTCTATGTAATTCACTTTAGACTTTTACTTACTTCAAACATTGACTTCTTAAGACTACGAAGAATTATGCGTAAGGCATTTAAAATTAATTATTAGCTTCGAAGAATACATTTGACAAAAAATTTTAGTTTCGTCGAATGAATGCCACTGTCTAGATGATAGGCGGTTGTATGGAATACGCGGAAATTGATCAGAGAGATTGAATTCGAGCCAACTACATATGTTCCTCACAGTACTTTGAATGAAAGAAGCCCTTGGTGATCATTAAAGTCAGTTTTTAAAGGACATTTCCTATTCCAGACCTAATACATGTAATATATGCATGGAAGGTGTGAGGAAGATTCATTAGTAGTCATTTTTGAAAATTAACGGACATATCAACGTTAGCCGATAATGTTTGAAGACGGAGTCTTAGAAGGAATATTAGATACGTTCTCAGATAACATTAATTTCTTAAGGGACTATTTTAAGATTATAAGAGTAATTTAAATATGGAAAAATTGGCTGTTATATAAAGTGAGGCATGCATACATCGAAAGTGGCGTTCCGGTGTATGAAATGTTGCTCCAAACTCAGCCACAAAAGAAGGTGTGCTCTATTCTGTTATGATTGGCGTCCAGAAGTTTAACCTTTACTCTTTAGAGCTAACTGCTAAATGTCCAACTACACATTATTATTCTAATGTATGTTTGTTGTGATCAGCTAAACATAAAATGCTGAAGGCTTTTCCTATTCCTACTGCAACTATCAACTGCGAATTGTATCAGTAATAGCTATTGCATTTGAACGAAAAGCTGGACGAAAAGGAAAAACATCTACAAACGAAAGCAACTCTAGGTATTGCCATCACAATTACCGTTCACTTCGTCTGATGCAGAATAATCTGACTGCTGAGCGCTCTCAGATACTTCCCCGGATATTAAGAATCAATTCTTCTTTGTCAGTTATACTTCGGCATAGCGACTAATGGAATTCTTCACTTCACCTCGCTTCGCTTAGCATCATCAAAATAATAAAAATTATATATTTTTGCTACGTAAAGGATCTTGTTTTTTAAAAACATTTACATTCGAGCGAATTTAAAAGAAATTGTTAACATTCGCTAGAATAGCATTTTTGCTGATAAACGAAAGTTTCATTATTAATAACTTAACAGAGAAGGAAAACCCGATTTTGTGCCAGTGGATGACATATGTATGTATATATATATATACGGACATTCAGCCATCAGCAGCAAGATGGAAGAGCATTTTTTTAAAATGGATAACGTATCCGTAAGAAATTCGAAATTCCAAAAAGACCTTCAGGCCTATATATGTTTACAAGCAGCTGAAGGCAAATCGCGTATGAAAAATTTAACTCTTATTTATGTGATTCTCACATTCACAAACGACCGTCGTAGCAATAATCTATTGCCGAGTACATAAAAAACCAAAGGCAAATCAACTCTAATGTCTTCCAACGAGGAAAGCGAATTCGAATCAACTCATCACAACAATATGCACATCTTTACCTACGACGACTAGTATCTCGTAGTCTTCTGTACTCTTTGAAAATATCTCAAGTGCTTAAAATATGAAATTAAAACTCTTATAAAATATTGTCAGAAGTAATTTAAATCCATTTAGATAATAATTTTGAATCGATTGGCGCTACGGGTCTATATCAAGGGTTTTTCGATATTTCGTATATCGGAACATGGCAATATCGGTCTTCCTGCGATGTAGATCCACTTATTGAGTTTGTAGAGAAGTTTGTCTCTACATAGAAAAAAAGGCTCGTCCCTTACTGAAGAAAGAAAACTTTTGCTATCGGCCACCATCAGGATTATGAAATTTATATGTGGCTCTTTAGATAGAGTGGCTTTCGATAGAATTGGCCACAAAATATTACATCGCTTAAAGTTTTCATCATGCTTAGTTAGTTGATTATACTCGTAGCTTGATGGTAGATACATTAAGGTACTTCCCAACTCATTTCAGTTACACGAGATTCTCGTCAGACTTGCTCAAGGTTGTATTTATCCTATACATTAATGATCCTCCATCAATAAATAAATCTTCGCACAACTTAGTACACGCAGATGACGTTAAACTATTCTCGCCCTTAAAATTCGAAATTTGACTCATGTCTCCTCGAACATGATTTAAATAATATCAATCAATAACTTGCTTGGTGCTAAAGAAATATAAAAAGCTGGCATTTTCACAACGAAATAAGTTCTCAACATCGCAAATAGGTTGAAGAATATGGTGGATATTCTGTTCGATCGTAAACTTCGTTTCACTTTACGTGATTGATATGAATCTTTGCATAAAGCGAGATTAGTGCACGGTTTTATTAACCACTGGTCGATGGAATTCGGCTACCCATACGTAACATAACGAAACGAATATATATAGGCTTACTACGACCTATATTGGAATATGCATGCCTCAGTTGCACGATGGTTACTTTGTTATGTTTGCCATATTAATTCAATTGAATTTTCCAGGAAGGGTTTCCTGCTTTTTACGTTAAGGAATGGATATATGCTATATTATGTTGGGATCCATGTGTCTCTTGGCCGTAGTACCTTTACCTTCACTCGAGAAACGTAGGATAATCTTAGGCATTACCCTCATGATAATGTTGATAAATGGTGTCATTGACTCGTCTGTTTTGTTAAATGAGTACAACTTTAATGCTCCTAAACGATTGTTGACAACACAGTCGAACATTAAAATCAACATTATCCAGTATTAGGTCAGATTTATGTGGAAAAGTGGCATTCGAAAGTGGTGTTCGAAAATCGAATTTTCACAAAAAGTCCAGAGGCGATCCTTTATATGAAATAAATTAAACAATCTCCAGGCCGCAAAAGTGAAGCTATTGACTTTAATTTTGGCACAAACATTAAAGTACTTGTAGGCAGGCTGGTATTGAAAGTGGGGCAAATCGGTGGAAGGAAGCGTCTATAGTGTTACGTTTCCTCTCTGACAACACCTCTGTTTTCCAAATGATTTTTTGCTTCCTATTCACGAAGTACGGCAGATAAATCTGCAAAGGTTTGAACGGTTATTCTATCAGCGATGGTGTAGTACCTCTAAAAAAATGGAAAAAATCGGCCAAGCCTACTCAATTTTATTTTTTTGCAAGAGCCATATACCCCACCCCCTTAAACATGTAAATTCGTGGCCGTCTGTCCATCTGTCGGGTTGCCTAATTGGTAGTATGTGTGGTAAACATTCTCCCCTTCGCTGAAATAAAAACATCGCCAAAAATTTTCAAAAGGACTTGAAAACGACCCAAACTGGTGAAAGGATACGCTTGCAACGCCCACATGTCTATGTAATAAAAATCATGGGCTCATAAAATGCAACACTTACCGTGCTATATCTACTATTGTTCTTAAAATAGAAAACGCCAGCCGTGCCCATCCGATGTTATAGGTTATGAAAATTTATTTCTTTTCTTCTTTTTGTTTGTCTTTCGTCAGCATAACGCCGATGGGTAAAAAAGATTCTGTCACAGCCGAGTGTCAGCTTCTTACTTGTTTTTATTTCAAATTAAAATTTATTGATCACCCTCCATATAAGACATTAGCTTTAATTCTTTGTTGCTTGAAAGATTTCTTAAATCGAACTTTTTATTTTGACTTCTCTCATACAGATTGAGTTTTGTGCTTCTTTATTTTGTCGGAAATTTTATTAAAACTAATATATTTTCTTCTGAACTATAAAAAAAAAGGAAAAATAATATAAATATACACGAATATATTCGTAGTCGAAACTTTTACGATTCATAATGGCGGAGAATGATGACATGAAATGGAAGCGTATATCAAAATCAGAGTCGGGAGCCGAACTACGCCTGAAAAAAGGAAACAGAACTGAACAAGACATTCCCGCCTTAGAGAATGCTTCAACGAATGCTCTGATGAATAAATCGAAGGAACTAATAAATGAAGAGAAAAAGGTGCAGGATGAAAATTCCTCAGTGGACGAAAGCTCCTTGGCGGGCGATACTTCAGTAGCGACCGAAAGCCCAGTAGCAGACGGCAGCTATGGAATAAAAGAAATCTTTAAAAATAACGAAAGTTATGGGGTGGAACGAAGGTCCAGTTCGGCGATAAGCTTCGAGATGGCTGAATATTCCTCAGACGAGAAATTGAAAAATAAAGGGAAAACCCCCACGAATATTACGAAAAGTGGAAGTGCGTCCAAATATTTCCTAGTTGATGACGGGGTCATAGTGAAGGAAAGTCCCACAACGACCCAGAGTATAATAGCGACTCAAAGCTCCACAACGGACCAAGGACTCGTAGCAGATCAACTGTCCGTAGCAGACCAAGAGTACGTACCAGACCTAGAGTTCGTATCAGACCAAAAGTCCATAACAGATGTAAGCTCTGTAAAGAGCACATCTTCTATAGGAGATAAAAAAAGCACATTTTATACATTGATGGAAAACGTAATAAACGACGAAATGAACGCAAGCTTCTCAGGGCACAAAGCGCAGAAACTAACAAATCATCGTCCAAAACGTACCTCAATATCATCACGCACTATGGTAAGGAAGGCATTTGAATCACTAAGTCCCCGGGAGGACTTATCTCTGCTAGCAATACGCAATTTTATATCGGAAAATTATAGTCTGTTCGACAAGGATCTTAAACATCGTATGCGCTTCATAAGGCAATACCTAAAAAAGAGCTTGGATTCAGGTGAATTAATACAAGTGAGAGGTAAAGATCTGCGCGGTTCTTTTCGTCTCCCTAACAAAAAAAGAGGGCGCCCAACCAGACGCTGGAAAAAGGCACAAATCCCTACGACTCGCAATAAACAATTAGTTACGCCAGCAAAAAAGAAGAAAAAATTGGTAAAATCTAAGAGCCAGTAGGCTGCAAATCCCAATCATGTCGATCGTAATATTAATGTTTTTCGCTTGAATTTTCGGAGCAATTCCGTAAAATTCTTCGTAAAACTTTATTTTGTAAAACAACGTAAAAGATCTGCTATTAGATCAACAAAAATATATACAACTTTCTCCATTTTTTTTAAATAGAACGTTTTCCGTGTTTTGTTGTAGGAATTTGCATATATATAGCTCGAATTATCAGGCGGCTTACTGAACCATTAGGTACCCGCATGAGCTTGGAGGTCGCTTGGATTTTTGGTGAATTCGTGATTGCAGATAGAAACCGTAAAGTGTGCGTGTATTTGTTATCAGACGAAGGTTCCGGGCTCATTTATTAAGCGTCTTTGAGTCCTATTTTTTATTGAAAGGCTTATGGTCGCAAAAACTGAAAGGGGAACCAAAAAGTAGACGCTTGCTTTGGTTTTTTGCCTACTTTTCCGGTTTGATTTCTTTCGACGGTTCAAGTTATCGAAGCCTTTAAATACTCGAAAAGGCAATGATTTACAAACATTTGCAAATTGTCTGCATTTTTATGTCCGACGTTGTTCATGGTACAAAAATATATTAAGTCTGTGAGGGTTTTTGCAATACGCAGAAGAACTTGAGATAGACTTGCGTTTTTTTTATATAGAGGAAGTGATTCTGAGTCGGTCTAAGCCTGCCAGTCCCTTTTCTTTTCTTGCGTTCAACCCAGAAGCTATATATAATTTTAGAGATATTAGAATGAATTTTGGCACATTAATCTTTTCTATCGCATGGGCGAGCTTCACTGAAAATATTTCTGAGTGGACCATATTTTCGACCACTTCCCATATAACATCTTGCTTGAAAAAGTCGTAAGATAAATAGTTTCCGGGATGTTATGATGAAGTGCGGTGTAGGGTACTTATTGGTGATCTGCGCTGCATTGTAGGCCTTTTACTTATTTATAGACAAACTATATACAAGAAAATAAATAAAGTTTGATTTAAGTGAACTAAAAGGTAGAGAAGATTTACCACAGAACAGAAAATTAAAAAAGACGGACGGACAGAAGGACATGCTTAAATCGATTCAGAACTTAATGCTTATATGTATATTATATATTGAGAAAATTCTTTATGGGATCTTTGAAACCTCCTTGTGGGATTTGCAGACATTTTAACAGACATTTTAGCAAAACATTTCTTCAGCGGACGGTATAAAGAGTAATTTTATGCAAGGTAACATCTCTTTTGTTATTATTATTTATTGCACATTGCCTAAAGAAAGGAAGGCAGAAACTTCCGGTTATGACGTAGACGCAGAATTATAATTTGAATTAATCTAAGCCTGTCTGTCCGTCTTACGGCTGTTCACGTAAATTTGTGTTCAAGCTACAGGTCGTAATTTTTGAGATATTTGAATGAAATTTGGTACAGCGACGTGTTTTGACCCAAGTACGAACGGTATTAAAAACAGTTCGGATCGGTCTATTTTTTCGATCATTCCCCATATAACACCCTATTCAAAATTTCTCGGCGAAAGTGGCTAAGTAGTTGCATCAAATGAATATGAGGAGTTTGGATGGGATGCGAGCATTTTTTCAGAGCATTTTTTTCTAGACGTTCTTGTAAAAATGTGTGTTTTTTAAGGCAACGGCAAGTAAGTTTTAGCAATTGCTGAAGACAATTGACACAAGATAGTGGTTAGATGAAAAAGACTATTACACTAGATTGGAGCGACATAGGTTTATTCCTCAGACTGAGCTCTCAAGGCTAGTAAGCCTCTAGATGGCATCAAGGTATGATTTATTCATGTCTTTGTGAAGTGAAAAAAATTCTTTTAAATATATTTTCAAATGCTTCTCATTTTCGTGTTTAACCTTCCTTTTCATTTAGAAATTGTTAACTTTTTCCCTTTTGCTGATGTTGGTGCAATTTTAACTAGAATTTGGCAAAATTTCAAATATGTAGTGAGAAGCCTCCGCAAATTTGGTAGAAACATTCAAAATTCTTGCAAGCACGTTACTATTGAAAATGGGCCAAATCGGCGTGAAGGACACGCCCATAGCATCACGTAAGCTGAGAACACTGCTGTTTTTCAAAAGGAATTAAAAATTAGGTTTTTGCTCATGACTCATGAACAATAGTAGATAAATGTACCAAAATTGCAACGCACATTCTATAGGCGACGTTGTAGTACCTGCGCAAGAATGGCAAAAATTGACTATGCCCATCCAATAATATAATGTATCAAAATTTAATTTTTTCAACATCTTTATAACGTGCAGGAAAAACTTCAAAACCCCCCACAAATAATATAAATTTTAGGTCAAGTTTCTAAATTTAGGTAATTTAACCTAAACATGTTCATCTGTCCATCAGTCCCTCTGTACAACTTCGTAGTATCTTTAGCAAAAATGAAGATATCGCCTATAAATATGCAAACGAATTTTGAAATCACTTAAACTTTTCAAGGACACGCCTACAACAAATCAGCCGCGCCATTCCATATTATAGAGCATGAAAATTTAGGTTTTTGTGCTTGTTTTATCTTTCTTAGGATGAAGGTGATGGGTATAAAAGATTCGGTCACGACCGAATATAATTTTCTTACTTGTTTTATCTTCGTGTCATCTACTTATACATTAGATAAGGGGAAAACTTCTTGATGCTTTGCCAATATATGCCTTTATAATCGACTATCTCTTCTAAAACCAATCTTACCACGCCCTACTATAGTGCAATAATTTAGAAGAAAAGTGTTGTAACATTTATTGTTCAGAAAACAACTTTTGGTATTTCACGATTTTTCTAGGCTATTTTTTCTGGACTAAAGCGATAACTCTTCGAAAATTGCTTTAGCAATATCGCCAGCGTTCCTGTTCTTAAAAGTTCGACGTTAGAAACGAGCCGCCCTTTGGTCGACCACATATTGCTAAAACCGATGAAAATTTTTAAACAATTAAAGAAGACGAAGATTTTGTCTTGTGATATCCTTGGGAAGCTCAACATTGGTCAAAAACCAACTTTCATTCATTTGCACACAGTTTAGGTCTTCCATCAGTGGAATATCAGACAACATAAGTCTCGGTGAAGATTGTGTAGGTTTGATGCATCCACCACATAACGGCATAAGGATTTTGCCGGAAAAATTATAAAATGTTTTTGATCAAAATGGATTTGAATTTTTGCTAAAAAACCGTGACCATGACCGTTTCCCTTAATCCATTAGGTACTGTAATATGAGCGATTGCCTTCGGGCAGCGAAAAAACAAAGCCCGTATGAATTTTTAAAATTTTTGCAAAACAAACTGATTTTATTATTTTATTATTGAATTCCTTGCTGTCATTGCCTTTTCCGCTAGAAGAGAACATTTAGTTATAAAATGCTGTGATCAAAAATTAAGACCAATCTAATTATATCTTTTTTAAATCTATTGAGCATTTCAAATCTATTTCGCCGGTTTCAAAGTTATCTCCCTCACACAATAGCACACACTTAGGTGAACCCAATTCTCAATTTGCGAAGTTGTTGCTTTAGTCGATTTCTGGAACGGCCTTCTAAGTTTTCTGCGATTCAGTTTGTATCTCTTCAACCGAGTCAAAACGTTGTGGAGTGTCGAAACGGAGAGGCCTTTTGAGTTTAGGAAATAGCCAGAAGTGACATGGTGAAATGGTCTAAACGACCCAATGCAGAAATTAAGTGTTTTTGGTACCAATTGCGATTGGACGCGTTTTAAGCCCAAAATACATTTTAAAACGTTCTTGACCGATCCATTTGGAATGCGAACAGCGTCAGCAAAGTCCCTAATTGTTAATCGACTATTTTTGAGCACCAATTCTTTGATTCTATAATTTGTTTGACGTCTTTCGTCGTCAATCCGTTCTCGAATTTCGTTCACGTATGCCGTCACTTTAACAAACTTTCTCGTGCAATGTGTAAAATTTGTCTACAACTTCTGATTCAATTGTAGACGGTTGCTATTTGTTTTCTTCTTCTACATCTCAAAAGCTCCACTCAAAGATCCCACTATGTGCAGAACAATATCAAGCATCATTGGTTTGCAATGTCGTATATTTTTGGTCACAGGATTATCGTAAGGAATTTAGTTTTTATTATCAGCTGCATTGCAGCGTTAAAAACTCCATCTGCAGAACAGTGTATCAGTGTAGACGTTGAAAATCGTTTAAACGCCCATTTTGGCTTAACCTCAAAATCAACGTTTTTTGAACTAATACAGCGCTTCTTAACACATGGACTCATGGATGCAGCTAAGCTTTACGTGTTATTTCGTATCTGTTTATTTAAAATAAACTGACAAAATAATGTTGTGTCAGGTAAATGCTGTACGGATGGTTTACGCGTGGAGCCAAGCAATTTGCAAATTATGAAAACTTATCTTGACGTTACGTGAGTGACTTTTGACTTTACTTTTATAAATTGCGTTGACGTGAATTCATTGGCATTGTCAATGTGACGTATGTCACTTACGTGCACTGAGATAAAAAGTTAAAGGAAATTAAATTAAGGCGTGTTAATCTGTTTCCATTGAAGCGAACAAATCAATGCGTTCTGTGAAAGGACGGGACCGAATCTTTTATACCCATCACCGTTATCCTAAAAAACAACAAAAGATGTAAAAAAACAACATTTTCATGTTCTATGATATGAAGTGGACGGAGCTGATTTCTTCTATTTTGAAAATAAATGTTTTTGTCGTATAGGCATATGGGCGTTGTAGACATGTCCTTTGCAAAGTTTCGGTTAATTCCAAACTCTTTTCCAAGTTTGTAGGCCATAACGGGAGAATGTTTACCAGAAATACAAACAAACAGAAAGACGAACAGACTGACATGTTTATGTGTATTCCAAATTTGAAATTGGCCAAGAATTTGTATACTTTATGGGGATTTTGAAGCTTGTGTCTGCGCGTTGTAAAAGTATTGAAAAAACAGGTAAAGTTTGATACACTGTAATGCCAGGTAGGCGTGGTCAATTTTTTTAATTTTTGTGTTTTAGAATATGCGTTCAAATTTTTGTAGATTTATTTGCTGCAGCCTAAGAGTAATGAGCAAAAAACCAATTTTTTATTCCTTTTGAAAAACGGAAGTGTGCTTAGTTTACGTGGTGCTATGGGCGTGTCGTTTGCTCCGATTTGGCAAGAACTTCCAATGTTTCTGCCAAATTTGAAGATGATAGCTTCGTTTTTACGGCCAGGAGATTGTTTACAACTGACGGGCAGACGCGCATACCTAAGTCGATTTTCAAGTTCGTGCTGATCACGAATACATATACTTTGTGGACTCCCTGATGTTTCCGTCTGCGCGTTTTGACAAATGAATATACTCCTCATCCTTCGTTGATGGGTATGAAAATGACATGGCAAATTAACTTCGAATTTCAAACATACACTACAGTCATACGGTTCATATAATAATGTTCGCGAACATTAAGAGTTGAACTGTTTTCAATTTACTTTGAATACAAAATAAATGTATTGATAACGTTGCGTATGAGTTATTTACACACGATGTATGAATACTATAAGATTGAAACGAACCTTAGACACACTCGATGAAAACTTTAGATCTAATCGAATTGAAAATCAACTTATATTGCATGCTTAGCTTACATTGCGAATGAATTATATGAAAACATTATGTCAGACGGTGTCAAATATGGCCTTCGAAGTCATTTGCAAAAAATCTTTCAAAAATTGGTCGCTGTCAGAGGTATCTGTTTTGTCTCCCGTCCGGACAGAAAGAGTTTTGTTCCTAAAAGAAAAAAGGACTTACGTACGTGGTTGAAACAAAAGAAACTTGTCCTACGGATCCTATACGTGAGATTGCTTCTCACACGGATAGAAAATGAGTAATATTCGTTTTGGACCGAACGAAATATTTTTTCGCGCTAATACCTAAAAAAATACTATAAACATTACAACGCTGTGTAAATGTAGACATAGTGTTAAATGAGAATATTGTATAAGAAGCTGCCGAACGTTTGAATATTTGTACTTCTTTAATCTATACGTCTATACCATAGCATGTCCAGAGCGTAACATACACATTGTTAGCATATGCATAGCATTTTCAAAGAGCAACTCGCTTAACATTACATACCCGAAGAATAAGCAAAGAAAGCTAAACATAATATTATATGCCTTGTTGGACCTAATTAGGGGCACTTTTGTTACCGATTTGTGAGCATGTATGTAACGCAAACCTGAGACTTGAGACGGTAACACCTCATATTATAGGAATCAGCTAAAACTCATTCTCAAAGCAGTAACAGGTAGATTTTGTCGTCATAAAAAAAGTCTCCCTTCTTCAAGTTTTCCACATTCACTTAAAGTGTCAAAATGTTTTTTTTCACCATTTTTTTTCGAGAAATAGAAGAGAAGAATTGTAAATTCTTTTCCGCGTAACGACTTTGTCTGAACGGGCGCTATAAGTGGAATGGTTACAAAGACGGCCCGATAATATCCATTTTCAATAAAACATTTCTTTACACCGAAGCCGATCAGTATAACAAATTTCATCGGTATACCTAAAGACTAAAGGGAGAAATACATAAACAGGTAACCAACAGTTTGGCTTAAATCGATTTAAAAAATGATCCTTAGTCGATCGATATAGTAAGAGAGATTACTTCCGAGTACTGCCTACACTTGCTTATATTACACTTTTTTACCACAAAAAGAACGTATTGCGATTTCCATCTTGCAAGAGCATTGTATCCAAAAAATTATTATTTTTTATTAGCAATTGCTTTGCCCTACGAACGCTTAGTAGACTTAGCAGAGATTTGAAATTTGCTACTTGAAGCTATTAACGCTTAGACAAGATTAGCTCATTTATCCTTAAATGCCTCAATGTCCTTGATGCAGTTGTGAAAAGTGAAGTGTTCGTGATACAACAGAGTGAGGCTGAGTTAAATCGCTCTGCAAAGCCTCTATGGCTTGTTACACGTAGACATATATTATATGTCTGAAGCAGATATCGAATCTATATGGCATACACGTACGCATACTCTATAAGAGAATATGTAAAACAATGAATGTAAAACGATAAAGGAATAGGCTTTCATATCAGAGGGCATTAGATAGAAACGTAGTGTGTGTGTGCGGTGATAGGAACAAAGCGTTCATAAAATACCAAACAATTCATTAAATAAATATATAATAAAAAAATAAAATACCTACATGTAAAACTTGGACTATTGGTAAATTTGGAAAGAATGAGAAAGAGAGAAAAAAAGAGAGAAAAGAGACAGAGAGAACGAGAACGAGAACGAGAAAAGAAAATGGAGAGATTGTACGCTTGTGTTATCGCGAAATGTAATTTGAACTGATTTCAATTCAAATGAAGAAGAAAACAAATAGATTTCAACAACAACAACAACTACAAAACTAGTGAAGTAGTTTTTAAATGCTACATAGAGAAGGCTTTGGGAAGCAATGATTGTGCTCAAGCGATTATAATTACGCTTATGCAGCTTATGCAGATAACATCTCGAATAGCCAATGCCATGCATCATATAAATTTCTTTACATGCGGGAATAAGTGAATGCTAGGATATGCCTAAGACGGTAAATAGATTGAACAATTCTTGAGGTTTTAGGTGAAGAAGGTTTGCTGCTATTTGCAGGCTTTTGCACTATTCATCAGCTGTTGCAAGATAATGAGCAGAAGGAAATCCGCTATTAAATAAATTATCAACTCTTTGCAATTAAGAAAATAAATGCCAGTAATCTTTTCCAGAGCTTTTTCCAAGCTCTAATAGCTTTTCCAAGATTACAAAAAAACTTATGTTCACATTAGCTTCCGATTAACGTTTATTTAAATTGGTTCGTTATAGATTTCTATGTCTCATCTTCACTTCTACCCTTTTATGATTCACCTTGACTGCAACAATGTACAATGGCTGTCCATATCTCTTCGACAATGTTTTGTATCTTTAAGGAAGCAATTCCGTCCATGTTCATCTTTTGTTATTCCTTTTTTTCTTTTTTCATATATTTTGATCTGCATATGTTCCTTCTTCTAACATTTACAATATTTTGAATTAACAATCATCTAAGTCCGTATTTTTCATCTCCCTCTCTAGAACTCTATCTGCTCATTTGCATACGACATTATCTGGTATGATTTGTGAGACCATGCAGCAAAGGGTCACAAAGACTAACGCCGCGTGTTGAATGACACACCAAATTGGGACCTCGTAAATACATCTGAATGGAGTCGGGTAAATACGGTAAACTTTAATGCCACTAAAGTTCTCCTAAAGCGTAGGAAAAGTGATGAACAATCCCTCTCTTTTGGTGGTGTCATTGCAGACGAATCGTCACTCCTTGATGTTCTGGGCATGGATCGTTGGACAGAACCCGACTTCGAAGTGTCGAAAGTCGCAGTTAAGAGCTTAGGTTTTTCAAAGCGTTGCACAAATTACTTCACTGCAGCCAATATCCGCATTATTTACACCGCCTACATCCGCCAAAATTAGAGGACAACTGATATTTATCGTAGATAAGACTTGGATCTATGCACATGAACCGGAAACCAAAGGTCGCTCAAGCGGATATCGTGCCAAAACTCCTCTAAGAACGAAAAAAAACCCAAAATTCAAAGTCACTCAAGAATTGAGTTTACGTTGACAGTTTGCTTCGATTATCGCGACGTTGTTCTTTATGAAGGTCTTCCTCCCGGACCAAATTGTTAATAACGAATGTTATTTCAGTGTTATGAGCACGATAAAGACGATAAATTTAATTTAGAAAAATAAGTAAGCAATTTCCATTTTATAAACAAGTTCACCCTATTTTTTGATCACAGAATGATGTGATGTGATAGGTCTACCATTAAATACCCGGCACCACCTTACAGTTATTTACACAATGTGTTTTCAAAACAAGATAATATACGGAAAGTGGCCGAAAAAGTGGTCCAATCCGAACCATATTCGTTGTACAAGATCTATTTTACAATATCCTTAACAATCAACGGTTCACTTGTGGGCACGTTCTTGACAAGTCCAATGTTGCTGCGGCTATTGCGGCTGGATTCTTGAAGTTGCTCAAGAGGTCGATTCAACTTTTTTTTGATTCTTAATTACTTCATAAGAGGAAAATGAGGATAAATCTTTCGTAATCGAGAGAAAGAGCACGAAAGATATATTCCGATTTCAATTAAAAATCAATGAGAAGCTTTTTACGTGTGGCTTACTTTTTCGACCAAAAAATAATATATATTTTTTCCTATCCATAAATGTGAATTAATTCAACTGATTTTATATATATATATATGTCATCCAGAGCATAATATGTTTTGTCGCATCTGTGGCGGTGAAAATCTGCAACTAACTGTCGAAAAACCTTTGCATTCAAAAAGAGTTGCATTTGGAGGAGGGTGAGCCATAAAACGCCAATTGTGATCATTACACCCACATTGTCATTACCTTTTTTGGCGTGAAACTAAAGACATGAACGTTGAAGATATGTGATTTCAAGATGATGTTTACACAAGCCACATAGCACGTCTCAATTAGCCTATGAAAGAGGAATTTCCCTGTTCGTCACTGGTCGTTTTTTTTGTTGTGAGATTACGCAAAGCACCGATTTTATGCGAATAATCCACAGACTCTTGACGCTTTAAAAACGAACATCGGTGAAATTATGGGCGAGCCATTGCCCCCTAAGAGCAGGCGGTAACTCATCGAAAGTTACCTTAAAAAATCTAGTTTTGTCAGATGTTCCATAGATGATACTTCAATGACCTATTATTCTACAAATAATGGCAAGGTCCACATAATGTATTAAAAAAAAAAAAAATTTGATCCAAATCTCAATCACAAGTACGGAACCGGAGTAAAATGGATAACCCTATAAAAGTCTGTTTTCTATTTAATTCAAACACCGCATATATATATAAATTATTTCTTGCCCGTATATATAACATGGAATTTAGTAAATTTATATAAATTTATATCGTTTGTAATACTCAGAAATACATAATAATATGATGGCCATCAAAGAATACATGGGAAAAAAAAATTTAAAGCACCTACAAAAGAGTTACTACAATAAACACAGAACTACAGTTTAACGGGCTAATGAGGAATTTCACCTTAAGACTCGTACAAGTATCTTTTCGATTCGTTTAAAAACCCGTGTATCGGCTGGGCTCTATGCGCCCATATTTAATACATTACTTCATTTCATTATGTATAGAATATGTATGTATTATTTCATACATATTCTATATATATATCCGATGTATTATTGTTTGAGAAACTATGTATTAAAGATTTGCCTGAAAACAACATGTCTACTACTAATGAGAGAAGTGGAAAAAACAAATATTACTTACAAAGAAATTAACAGTAAAATCATCGTCCTGCTATCCAAGCACCCTATATCGTGGCATCTTGCAAATCCGTAACTGCCCCTGCGTTACCGCATTAATTGGTAAAATTATATTTCAAATTGCGTATGTTGTCCTCGTGCTGCATTTAAAATTGCGAGACTTTCTCTTGCGAGGATGATCTCGCATTTTAGAAAGTTTTATTATAATCTGAATGTTATAAAATTATTCTCATTAAAATTTTGCAACTCATTGAATGCGTGAGATTAGTTTGTCATTCAGGTATCATTTGATGATTAATTTTAACTTCCATTGAGTTTGCAAAAAAATGAAAAGAATTAGCAAAAAATAGAAAACAATAAAAACACGGTCTTAATATGTAAAAATTACAATCATGTGTAAGTGACTCAACCGATCAGAAGATTATATATCGACATCCGATATAAGTGATTTAGTTTTTGTTAATAATTCTTTTTTCATTGATATAAGTCAATGCGTTTCTAGCACAACGTACGTCGAAGGGACTGACGGCCAGCCAAATCTTTGAATCATTTTACTGCTGAAAAAGTTAAACTATTCGCCTGAAAACGATTCTTAAATAATTTTAACGGGTAAGGGATCGACTTAAGCATGCCCGTCTGTCCGATTGTCCATATGCCCGCCTGTGTAATGTCTGTTGGAAACGTTCTTCTGGCCCCAAAAATGAAACTATTAACTTCAAGTTTGACAAAAATCCAACGTTTCGCATTAGTGTTCCGACATCCTTTGACCGGTTTGGGTTATTTGCAAGCTCTCTTGCAAATTTTTAACTGATATTTTTTATTGTTGCAGATCGGAGAATGTTTACCACTGATACTAGATAGTTGCGCAAATGGACAGACGGACAGATGACCGGACAGACACGCTTAGGTGAATTTCGAATTTGAAACTGGCCAGGAATTTATAGAATTTATAGGGTTTTTGAAGATTGTTTTTGTTCGTTGTAAGAATATTGAAAAAAAATTAAGTATTGATATACTATAATAGTAGATAGGCGTGGCCCATTATCCCCATCTTTTTACGGCATCGCGCATAGAATATATGCTTTTAGATTTATCTGCTGTAGTGTATGAGTAATGAGCAAAAAACCGATTTTTTATTCCTTTTAAAAAATGGAAGTGTTCTCAGTTTACGTAGTGCTATAGGCGTGTCCTTTGATCGATTTACTACATTTTCAATACCAATGCGTGCAAGAATTTTCAATTTTTTTTTGCCAAATTTGAAGTCGATCGCGGTCAGAAAAATGTTTACACGCCGATGGACAGACGGACATACTTAAATCGATTTAGAATTTGATGCTGATCAGGAATGTATAAGCTTTGTGGGGTCTCTGAAGCTTCCTTTTGAGCGTTTCGAAAAAATTTGATGTCCCTCATCCTTCGGTGATGGGTATAAAAGTAAATAAATAAAAATTCAAGTTTAAATTAAAGAAGAAACTAAACTATAAACTGCTTAGGGAATTTTTATTCTCTATATTCATCAGATTTCGCTTCTATGTGTAATTTTCACGTCTACATATATGTATCTGTTGGCAAGCCAGCTCAAAATTTCTTATTTCATTAATAAAAAATATGTACATAGCGGCCGTGCCGTAGGTAAGCCATTAAAACGTTGTACGAAAGTTAAATGGAAACGGTGCTCATTCTAAAACTCTAATTCTCTCGTGCGATTTTGTTCTTTGGCACATCACTCCTATGGTATGCAGTAACCAGAAGAAGTTAAGATAGAAGCACTTTCCATTTTACCAATCACTTCACATGTTTGTGTCCATCAGTCTGCTCCCAGTTCTATCTACAGGTTGTAATTTTCGAGATATTTTGATGAAACTTGATAAACTGATTTGATCCATATTGAAAATAGACTGCATTGAATCATTTTTAAACGCACTCCCTATTTTTTTAACTTATTTCTTTTTGTATGTACGTTAAAAAACAACCATTAAAATAAAGTAGAAGCAAAAGCAAGACGAAAAAGCAAGGAAGAAAGTTTGAAAAAAACAAGTGAGAAAATTATACTCGACCGTGACCATATCTTCCGTGACATTTCGACAGCTTCACTTTTGCGGCCAGGAGAAGGTTTACGACAGCATTACATAGACGGACAGACAGATAGACAGATATGCTTATATCGATCCAGAATTTGGTGCTGATCAAAAATTTATATACTTTGTGTGTCCTTTGAGGCTTCCTTCTGGAAAATGAATATATCCCGCATCCGTCGTTCACGGGTAGAAAAAATATAAAAAGTATTCAGCCGCCAACAACTCTGACAATTAAGGATTTAAAAATTACCTTTAATTACATGTCTTTAGAGTCAGTAAATATTTTAAATTGAAGTTCTTGCCGTCGATCCGATTACGATACTCAAGCTAAATATTTTTAATCGAGTCAATCGAGCAACTTTCGTATTTATTTTCAATTTAATTTCTACGTATTATTAGCTGTTGTGTATGTAAACTGAATACTTTTTCCAATGTAATCCGTTATATAAGGTCTTAATAGCACAATTTTGTGGATATTGTGATTGTAAATATCTCGCGCGTAGATATTGCAATCTGACCATAATACGGCTTTTAAAATGGCTTCAAGATTACATATGCCTTAGTAAGTAAATAAATAAATAAATAAATAAAATATTGAATAATTTGTATTCGCTGATCAAGTGTACATATATATACTTCAGTCCATCAACGAAATATATTAATTTACTCTGCCGAAGCGTTAACGAAGATATGTTCGAATTTTCCAAGGACTCGGTTATATTAGACCGATCCAGAACGCTCATTTTATAATTTCTGAATCATGCGGAATGATGCCTAATATCTGAATAGAGCAAGAGAAGTACAGATTTGCATTAAATCATTACTTCAGAACAACTTATCTTAAGGCAATTCGAATTATTTATCTTCTTACTACTATACTTCTCTAAAGAGTAAGGGTGTAGTGTGACCACATATGGCCCCATATATGCATTCACTTGAATATATTTTATCCCATCAGTTATATCTATTACTACAAACTATGGAATGCACAAAAACAATGGCTGTACAGCAGGTCAAGATCTTAGACTTTGTTACCATTAATAATATACTTTATCGGATTACTGCTACCAATTTCTATACGGTATAGATTATACCAAGTCAATTATCGTTATTTACGATGTAGTATCTGAAAAGCATTAAAACTTGAAATTAATCGAAAATGTATACTGGACGGGAATGGTCACTGTCTTTGAAACATCTAACGTACGCGGTAAAAATTTCAATTTTCTGAATGGAAAATTTTATACTAAAAAACTAATAATTGGCTCGTCAGAGCAGCAGCAATAAATAAAAAAAAATTTATATGCGATTTAAATCCAATCTCTTGGTCGTCGTATCCATGAATCATTAGTGACTTTTTTTTTAAAACTTGGGCAAAGAGAACTCGACAAAAACTCTATAGAACTTCTACAGAACTAGCATTTTAAATAGAAATAAATAAAAACAAACTTAATGTAAATCCCATTTTCCTTATAAGAAAATGAAGTTTACTAAATAAATATTTGTTGTCTTTTGTTTTTTTTATTCAAATTTTTCTTTTCTAAGCCAAGTTTTTCTCTATCCTTTCGATAAATTCTCGTTTTTCCTCCTCTCTTGCTTTCATAAAGAAACTTACTATACCCTACACCACTTAAAGTACAAAGCTATGTTAAATTTGGGCGAATGTAAGCTACATCCAGAAGGACTTGAGTTAGATCCACCTTTTATTATATCGATCGATTCAGATTCACTTTCTGAATCGCTTTGTATGTTTTACATGTAATCGCAATTTTTGACTGATCTCGACAATGTTCGGTACACTGATGTGTTTTGGCCAAAGGACGAACACTATTGGCAAGGGTTCGAATTGGGTCACTTTTTCGACCACTTCCCATATAAAGCCGTATTTTGAAAAGTCGTTATATAAATACATGCAGGATGGCGTGGGATATTTAATGGTGGACTGTGGCCCACTACAGTGTTGTCACTTCTCTTTTATTTACTATTGTCATATACGTTTTTACCCACAAAGCGAAAATTTGACCTCATTTATGGATAAGTTATACAGAACCGTTTCAGCTCTCTATTGAACTATTTCAACTTCCAGTTCTATGCACAATCTGACCAGTTCTGCGAACGAGGTTACATGTTGCATAAGCGTAAGCATGCCATAATTGTAATTGTAATTGTAATTAAATACATAATCTTACGTTCCTTATGCGCAACCAAGTAATCGCCTACGAAAACTATTAGAGAAGTAACCTGCCTAAGATAATATGTACGTACATTCATCCAAGGAACTTACCCAAGAATATGTTCGGTACGTAGCATTTATACGTAACTCATACGGTGTGTTTTACTTACGTCCCCTCTACTTTGTTAGGTTCGCGGCAAAAAGTTGGATTTTGTAATGAGTGATATCAAGAATGATTTCCCTTAAAGACATTTAAATATCTGTGAACCGAGTAGAAAAAGAAAACCTTTTTGTACTAGATTTCCCTTAAAAATTAAACGAACAAATGTTTTGAGAGGATAATAAAAAACAAAAACAATCTTTCAATGAAAGATATTTTCTAAATAAACAAAGAAAAACAATATAGTACGACAAGTCGCATTACCACTTCGCTTAATACAATAATTTATGTAACAACTTTTATAGAAAAAAGACCTTACAACCAAACCGTTTTCAATAGAGTTCTTCCTTTGGTGAAAACACGTCAGTGCATCAAATTTCATCAAATTACGACCTGGAAGTTGAATATATGAAAACAAGACGGACGGACGGACGGAAAGACAAGCTTACATCCATTCAGGAAGTGATTCTGATCCTAATCAGTACCGCAGTTCATATATCGTACATAAAAAGGCTTTTACTAATAAAAACTTTTAAGATTTAAGACATCAAATTTATTATTATGCTTCAGAAGGATACCGCTTCTCGTGGTGATAGCACGCGTTGTTATAGCTCCCTTGTCGTAGTAAACGCTCACCCACACATCATGGTATCGTTTTCGGTTATTTCTAGCAATTTTATTAAAAGTTCCAGTCGTACTAAGGATCATGTGTATTATACTAATCGAAAACACGCTTAAATAAAATTCCCTTTAAGCCGAATTGTTTTCATCGTCAAGCATTATATATATAGAAATCAAACGCATCCAACGAAATTAATATTACACGTGTAGAAAGTCTTTCAGCAAGACGTGGCATTTTAAATTTCACGTCACTTTTGAGCTATCAGCATACAACCGTTAGTGCGATGACATACGAAAAATTAAAAGTAGTGGGTTTTCAGATATATTCGCTATCCATGTGATGACTGAGCGCTGGAAATGCATGCACAACATTACCATTTAATTCGATCATTATAGTAAGTGTATTGCGCTACCCAACGATGGATATTGACTGGAATTTTTTTTATTTTTCGCTTGAAATTAATGCTATGGATGTGTATATCTAGCAGAACTGTGCCACCTGATACCTGATGGCATCGCGTGAAACGATCGCATGAAATGGTAGATCTTCTTAAAAGAAATTAAATTTTAGTGCCAACCTATTAATTTGATCGACTATTTAGTACAACGTTTCAGTCGGAGAGAGTATTTATCAAAGAGCTTTGTTCCGGTTTACGTGGCTCGACCTAGCTGTTCCGAATTTTTTCGTGCCAAGTTGGAAATCTGGAAAAATGGCAAAGCATTTAAAGTAAGTGGTGGCGGACTAATTGCCGTTCATAATAGTAGACTATTAATGTTAATTTTATCGCCTAGCAACATGGTTTTGTCTCTGCCAACATTGGTTTGTTCGTTTGTTGAACATAAATTGAATCATCTTTCACTATACATTGCTTGCTCTTACATATCTCCTGCACTGGACGTTTCTCTATATTGTGAACATTTTTATTTAGTTAAAAATGATTGCAGAAAATTCTCAATTGATTTCTTCTTCTTCTCCAAATAGGAAGTTCGAATTTAGCCAAAGTTATTGCACAAAGTTATTGCATATTGATTCGAGGTCAGCCTACAGTGATGCCTAATATGATTATCCGATCTTGTATTCCGTCCATTATTATCTTAACCACGATGTGATTTTAATTTTAAGGGGCTTCAGTTTATCTTATCTAGGTTGAAAGCCAGATGAAAACATTGCATCTTTGATCGTTTATGGAATTTTTTGATGGGTCTTGTGAACTATGTCTTTATCAAATAAGTACTACTTATAGCATAAATGGAAAGCTATTGCACCAAACTTTTTCTAATGATAACAATTCGACAATTTCTTCCACTGACCCTGACTGGAGGACATCTTCTATCCAACTTTGTCTATAACTTTAAATAATAAAAAGTCCAGGATTACTATAAGCTCATTGATATTCTATCTGCACTTTCGCGTAACTTCGATTATAACGACATCGGCAATCTTTGTTTGAAATTTATAAAATACTTCCTGAGTATATTCCTGTTCCATCGATTATTCGATATAACTTAACATGCACTTGAATATGCTTCGTAATAGAAGAAACGGACTGTTTAAAAAATTTTAACGGGTCGGATTACATAGGATTACATAGGATACTCAGGCGTCCACAGGCGGACAATTTATGTAAAGTCAAAAGGCAAGCTTACATTAACCATAAGAACTTCTACAAATTTATCGATTCTATACGGAAAGTGAAAACTTTCCCAACGGGGTTGCATTACAAAAGCTCCAAATTCTCGAATGCGTCTCTTATAAGTGATCTTTTTGTTGACCTTTTCGAAAAATCTTGTGCCGTTGCCGCCACATACCTATTCTGTGGAACACTTTGATGTTTTTCTGTCTATTACTTTCTCGCTTGCGGAAATATATAGATCGGCGAGCATAGTGAAGTTCCCGAACTTTCCCGACGCAGATAGGATTGGTACTTGTAAAATCTTAGGGTCTGTGTCGACCTCCTTTACATTCTTCGCACGTCAATCTTCAATAATTATCTAAGTAAGGACAAGCTATTTATACTGTTAATAATCGAACGGCTTTCTTCATCTATAACATCCGTTGCTTCTTACTGCCAACATGATTTTGTGAAGTCTACGTCCACCAACCTATCAGAATTAACTATTAGCATTTTTTACTCTTTGGATGAGCATAAGCAAGCTGATGTCAGAGGGCGTACACAAAAAATTGTATTGAACTTAAGCTTATCTCGGATGATCCCAGAAACGCTCGGTGGATGTCATGCAATTGTATACGCAATTCTACGGTTTTGATGTTCACCAATGGTGTAAAAGTCTTTAATTTATTTCTTACCACATTTATGGGGCATCGCAAACCCCTTGGCTCTCTCGTGGTAAACACTAAGTCGAAATTTCACTTACTTCAGCTATTTTCAAAATTGCAAAAGAATTTCACTATCTTTTTAAACCGAAACGCCTGTATACTGTATACGTGTACACCGGTTCGGCCTACTCTTGAATATTCAATTATAGTTTGGGCAGCCCTTTAACGATGCCATGCCGATCTTCTTGAGTCTGGCCAAAGCGAAATTTTTTACTCTTTGCCCTACGTGCACGTCGATAGAATTCGCGTGCAATTTTACCCCCACATGAGCATAGATTGAAACTCATCAATCTACCCACGCTTGAAACTGAGCTGGATCTAAAATTTATTGTCAAGCTAATACGGGGAGAAATCGGTCCATTAACCAAAAATTTCCCATCATTTTTTGCAACATTGGACCTTATTTCTGGCAACGTGACGATATCGTGTCGAAACAAGTTATATTGATTTGGCGACGATCCACCCAACGACCCACGTTCGCACTTCTTCAACGTACCAGCGCCAAGCCATATTGCATCTATCCGAACCAGGGCTAATCAGAAGACGCCATGTGTGATGAGCGCGCTGGGGGTGGCAGAACTTTCCATTTGACCTGCAACAGGATATCCTTGGGCAACTCTTGCAACTACTGGCCAAAATGACATTTTGAGCCAATTTGCGAGATAGCCGTTTTTCCTCCTTTTGGAGCTTTCCCATTTCATGTAAACGTCTACTAAGGCACTGTTCGAACGTTCTTAAGAGAGTTTGAGCTACGTTTTCATTCAATAAGTCCTTCAATTCATTGTTAACGAGCTTTTTTGGTCCTCCAGGCCTGTTTTTATCATTGATATCAAAATCACCACTTTTAAATCTCTGAAAGCAAAATTGACAAATGGAATATGACGGAGGATCGTCACAATATGCTTCTGAACGTGTTTGGTGGGCTTCGGCAGCAAATTACTTCAAATTAAACATCAACAAAAATGAATGCCGAAAATACAACTTTGTGGATTGCAAACGAAGGGGGAGAGAGGAAGGTCAAAACCATCGAAATCAACTGGTACGTATCCTGATATTTCATTTTGACCTGTAAAAGTCGCTGGGCAATATTTTTGCAACCTTCTAATAAAATGATTGCATGACACGATATAAAACGAATACGAAACTCGCCTTTCTATTTATGCAGCTATGTTCTTTGTAGGCCTACCTAAAGCGGTGTTCCAATAAAGATGGGAAGAAAAGAGAAAGGGACGAAGAAAAACGGAAGATCTAAGTAAAAGCAACAAGTACAGAAAATAAGAGCTAAGCAGTTTTCCTTGCAATCAAAAGTTACTTTCTTAAAAAACAAACATCTTCATACAGGGTAAGAAAAATTGCAGTTTGTTAATTGTAGACATGTTCGTTAGTAGATTTGAATCATGTTCGTAAATTTATCTTATAAAATTGCCCTAAGTCAATGTCTTAATTATGAATTAAAGGAAAGAGTTTTTCATCTGCTAAATATCTCTTACAAATTATGCGTTGCAGTTTTGTACCGAGTATTGTTGAGTATTGTTGATTATAGAGACGGATAGTATTTATTTTCAAAGGGGAAATGATGTCCGCTAACTGAGAACTTATAGACTATATTATAGATTGCTATCACAATTCTTGTATCAATAAGAGAGCACATTTAGTTAGATTGACCGATGGAGAGCTGTGCACGTTTAAACCGACCATGAACACCACCATTAATCAAGAGTAGTTACATTGTATACTGATGTATTGACCTGTTTGCCACAAATGCAAAAGATAACTCTTCCATATCTTTAATTTTCAATGCTGTTCATTATAAATGGTACTTTTCAAATATTTCGATATACAGCATATTCCAAAATATCTAGTAATTCCTAAAATATTTTTAAATGCTTGCATATTTTCCTCTCCGAGTAAACCAAAGCTCTCGAAAATAATGGTACATGATTCAATTATTTAATAAGTAAGAAAGCCATATTCGGCTGGAACTGAATCTCGCATATCCACCGCCATTAAAATCCTTGCCGCCCCATGCTTTCATTTATTGTCACCTCATCGTGCAGAGACTTCTAATGTTTCTACAAAATTTAAAGTCGATATCTTCATTTTTGCGACCAGGAGTGATCCAACAACACACCCCAAATGGACACATAGACGCACAGACGGACAGACATGGCTTAATCAATTAACACTTTCTTGCTGAACAGGAGTGTATATACTTTATAGCGTCTCTGAAGCTTCCTTTTAAACAAAATCAGTTTTCGCCACATGCTCCACTGACGGTTATATTAATAAGAGAAAATGGACGACGCAATAATTATTCAGCGATAATATGTTTATATTGGATATTGTTTTCCGTCCCATGCTTGAAAACTTTGATTTGATCTAACTTTTCGTGTCCTACATTCCTTCAGCAAGCGCTTTTCAACGAAAACTTAATCATATTCAGCCAGTACGAAATATACGCATGTATGTATGTATGTATGTACGTATCTATGTATGTATGTATAGTGGCCTTATTATTAGTACAAGTTGTTATTTTTCTTTTAAATCAATAAAAATGTTTCGATTAATTGAAAGAAATTATTGTTAATAATTAATACAAATGTTAATAAAAAGTAATGTCTGTACAGATATTGTACGTATATGCATATATATATATATATATATATATATATATATATAGATAGATATTTATATATATATGCCTATATATGTATATAATAAACGAACTAACGGGCAGATACACTTTCAAGGTTTCATATGATGAAACAAACAAAATACGTCAGCGACAGCAGCAAATAGCGCAACGAAACAAAAAATACCAAAATAAATAAATAAAATAAAATTATTATTATAAAACAATAAACAAAAGAAATGAAACTTAAGTAAAGAGAATAAACAAAAAATATGAAAAACAATATAAATAATAATAAATTTGAAAAACAATATATATATATATGTATATGTATATATATATGTATATGTATATATATATATATATATATATATATATATATATATATAATAATTGTAATAAGTAATAACAATCAATAACAGATAAGAGAGAATTAATAAAGTAATTAATATAAAGGATAAAAACATGTTATGACAAAAAACGTAAAAATTTTAGGTTATGCATGCCTTTATGCCTACACATCGTTAGAGAAAAAATTCTTGAAAAGTAAATGAAAATAAAAAGCAAAAATAATTTTTGTTTTCTTGTTTTTTTGTTATGTTAAAGCTATAAATGCACTCTGTCAGTTACTTACCCTAATGTAGTAAATGTAAAGTAGTAAAACTGCAGCAACGTAGTTATACGTTTAATATGGTGTATGTATATACGTGTGAATGTGCGTGTGTATGTTACAATTCATTACACATACGCAGGAAACGAGACGAGTTCATTGTAATAAGCCACACACGCATTCACTTTATCATCTACTATTAAAATAAGCCGTAATGAGAACAAGAGAGGAAAGTGAAGAACACGAAGGGAGCCGAGAGTATCGTTAATGTTGACTCTGTTACTCGCCTTCTGGTGAAAGTTAATTAACTTAAGGTATTTTCCAAGTGAAAAGCAATAACGAAAAATATAATAATAATAATAATAACAATAATAATAATAATAATAATAAAAATAAGAAAAGAAACAATAAAAAGTTTACTTGGAAAATTTCTAAGAAAATTTTTTCATTCCAATGTGTTAATAACTATTTTCTCTGCTTAGTTGTTGTTATTACTGTTGCCTTGTTTCGTCAAAATAGAAAGAAACTATGATGAAGACGATAACAACAACGATGATACGACTTTCTTTGTTATGCAAGCAGAAAAATTAGTACGAAATAAAAAAAAAGAATTTTTTTTTTGTGCTTTTACTGATTATTGTCGTTTGAGCTGGTTGTCAGTGATGTTGCTGCTGCTGCTGTTGTTGTTGTTGTTGTTGTTATTGCTTTTACTGTCGTTTAGTTTTGCACTATACGTAATTTTTTATTTTTTCGATGTTTTTTTTCTTTTTTTTGCGTTTTTGTTTGCTACTCTGGCATTCGCCTAATAACACGAGCAAAGAACGTGAACAGACAAGCTGGCAGGCGAAAGAAAAATAAAACACACACAATCAAACAGATATATGAATAGAGAGATAGAGAGACAGAGAGAAATAGAGAGAGAGAGTGAGAGAGAAAGAGCAAAAGGCGACGGCACAGCCACGCGAAATAGCAATGACGACGACTACTAATATCTATATATGCACACATATATATATATATGCATATATACAAATATATTATATATATATATATATATATATATATATATATATGTATATATATATGCTATATGTATATAGCATAGTCGTCAACCAGCAACACAGTAAAAAACACGATGACGATGTGAAAACCAAAGAAAACAAACGCTGAAAAAATGTACATTTTGTTCGGGTTTATTTTTGAGTTGTTGCTGTTTGTGCTGCTACTACTGCGGTTAGCTCTTTGCTACTTTGATCGCTAAACAAATGAGAGCAGAAAAGAAAACGCAAAAACCAAAAAAGCAAGAAAAAAAAGAAACAGAAAATAGTGCGATATAAACCCCAACACGAAGATATTAACGATTACAAGATACGATCATTTACGAGTAAATGCCATTAGCAAGCAACAATAATAAAAGCAAATAGTTCTAGAAGCAAAATACGATTAAAACTTGACGCTCCGTTTCCAAAAAAAATAAATTTTGTTTCTTCTCTATTTTCATTTCTTTTTCATATTAGTCGCTTTCTGTGCTGTTTGTATAAACATTTTGCAAAACTTCGTATGAGACCCGAATCCAAAAACCCACACATACAATAAACAAAATTTTTCAATTTTGTTAGGCACCACTACTTCGCTTTGTTCGGTTCCTATTATTTCGTATAAAATAATGTATTGTTGTTATTATTTTTTCTTTCTTTTATACCTAATTTCTATGTGGTCTGGCCTGATGTATGATGTAAAACGCATTTAATCTGTGTATGTATGTGTTGGCTAACCTCGCTCGTTCACATGGTATTCATGGTAGAGTCGTTCATTGTGTTGTTGTATAACGATTTGGTTTTGCGGAGAAGGGGAAGGGTGACGGACGGATGGGGCGGGAGGAGGAAGGAGGGGGCGAAGTCAGCTCGTTTTAGTAGGCAACAAAGCTTAGCTGTGTTAAGGCATTTAGCTATTCATCAGTTAGTGAAATTCATACACGTATGCACTCGTCTTGTGTACTATGAGAATATACTAAATGTCCAATTTTTTTTGTTTTTTCTTTTTTATACATACATATGTACCTATAAATATTTGCTTGCAATAGTTGTGTGGGTTTTTATTTACATATTTTTTACTTTTTTTTTTTTTATTTTTTATATGTATTGCGGTTTTTTCAATGATTATAAGTACATGTGTATATTATTTGTACGTGTGTATGTATGTATGTATGTATGTATGTATATATGTATGTATGTATATAATAGAATTTTATATGAAATAATACATATTTTCGTCATCTCTTAATCATCAATGTTTTTGTACTAATTTTCTTTTGCTTAAGCAAAACCAAGAAGTTATTATTCATTGTGAGGGAAAATAATTTTTTTTTTTTTTTCATAAACTTCATTGCAAATATGTCCTTTGCATTGCCTTATATTCCGAAGAAGTGTTTCTTACACACTTGTATGCATATTGAGGCTTTAATGAGAATCGAACTTTCTTTATATTATAAAAAGTTGACCCGCCCGCCCCCGCTACTACGAAATATTAAAGGCCAGGTAAAGGAAAAGGCTAATTAGTCATAGAGTATAAAATAAGCGTGCGGGCTTAGACTTCGCAAACGTTTAAATGATGATGATATGTTAAAACAATTACTTAAAGAGTGTTCTTCAACGTCAAACAGAAACGATACTTTAACTCTAATACAAATATATTGGGTTGTTGTGAATAAAAAAATTCCTCCTCCTATTGAAATAAAAAAATTTAGGGCGAATTTTATATATAGTAGCTTGATCGTGTTCATTTTGTTCTAACTTTTTACATAGCTCTTGCGAATATTTGTACCAAAAATTAGCTCGACATTTGAGTTCTGTGAACGCCAACCGAACATTAGTGATCTAACAATAGACGGACGCACGGACATGACTAACGTAACGTATTTCGAGACAATGTGAATAAAATGACATAACTAATACATCAATCATTCAAAAAACTTTATAACTTAACAATGAAACAACATATCATAATGGATTAAAATGTCTTCATTCTTTAGTACATTCTTTCATACGTTCTTTCTTTTCTTTTGAAAGCAACTTTCCCTTAGGTTTCTGAAATGCTTATTTACGGCTCTTACAAGTTCTTCGTTTGATGGAAATTATTACGAATCGTTTGCGAATACGAAGAAGCTAAGGAGATATAGCACTGATGGATGCTCAAACAAGTCATAAAAGTGGTCCTTTCCTCCCGTGAAATCTCGACTTCTTTGCCCACGAATTTTCGGCAAAGATTTTTCCTAACTTTCCATTTTAGTATCGTAACAGTGTGTAAGTAATTCATTAACGAAATATTTATGAATTCCTAGATTTCAATGAGAAAACCATCTCTAATGATTTTGCTCCTTTTTGGCCATTTTGACCGCTTCGGTAATACACAACCGCATTCAGTCTATTCGGCAACTTTTTGTCGCACATAGATTAATCTGTTATCTATTGTATTATTTACATACGTATGTACATGCGTTATAGACGAAAATATGAAAATATTGTCGACATTTTCGGAGATTGTTTCGGTTTCTTCCCTACTGTACGGACGTATCTGTGAACAGATCGAGACCACTCGGTATTCTTAATCGATTAAGAAATGTTTTTACCGAATTTCACCTTCCCGTCTTCATTTTTGCGACTGGGACAGTTCATAAAATGCACCCGTCAAATTTAAGGGTTTCCGTACGTTTAGCGTTGATTAGAGCAAAGCATTACCTAACAAGTTCATGTCAAATCAAACATTTACATCACGTCATTAAGGAGTTTACTATCACTCAATGCTTCTTTCAGAGGAACGGTCAATCATCGTAAGGGTTTTCAAGATTTGTATTTCTTGAATATGAAGTTTTCTGTGCTTGAATTAAACTGCTTGATAAATTAGTTTGGAATATAAGGTACGTTCGTATATCATATAGAGAACAGAGATTACTATAAATTATTTATGGCGATATTTTTATAACTGACAATGGCAGGCTACAAAGTTTCTGGATAACCTAACGTTAGTATCCCTATTTTGAAGGTGCCTTTAAGTATTCATATTATATACATACATACATATATATATATATATTTATATATAAGTACATATGTGTATATATGTACATTTGTTGGCAGCATCAATATAGCCATGTCTGCCTTTACGTCCGTTCACCTTTTGTTATGAGGAAAGAAAGGATGAAGTTATGTTTTTTCTCATGCTTGACAATTAGTGTCGTTAACCTCCAGTAACCTGCGATAGTTGAAAAAACTATAAAAATTTTAATTTTGCGGTCAATAACTGATTTCAAATTTCGCATAAATGCTTATTTATAGAAAATTTTTCCAAAATTTTTTATGTAAGAACCTTCAATATTCATTCAGTCATTGTAGTAATTTCAAGTAATTAGAGTAGCTTTCGATCACAATTGTTATACACATTTTATTATGTCGTTTTCAGTTCAAGGAGTGCTGAAAGAACGCCTCCCATCTCCCATTGCAAAGCATTGAGCTCTAGCAATAAGCAACGCTTAGAGGAGGAAATATTTGCGGCATCACAACAACATTATATTCTGGTACAAAAGTGATATCTGAAAATTTAGAAGTTTCGCGACAGATGCTGCCGTCGCACGTTTAATGTTCAAATCCGCAGGAAAAGAAGGTTCAGTTCGAACACTTCGCCGTTTTTATCCACGTTAACAATAAAAGATAATTTCTCAAATTTTCTTTAAGTCTCGCTTCATCTTCGTAATCATTATGGAAGTGTTTGTACCAGTCATAGTCTCGGGCCCAAGATCAAAGTATTATGTAAAAGGCTTTATTTAACTCTTCTAGGGGTGATTTTTTTCAACATTTTTATATTCATTTCAACTTTTGTTCTTTTTATATCCTGTACTACTATTACGTTCGGAAGGAATTAAGATAGACCTACTGGTCGTTATAGCGATTGATTCAGAATCACTTTCTGAATGATTTCAACGTGTCTGTCCATCTGTCCATCTTATGGTGATGTGTTCAACGTACCGGTCGCAATTTGTGTGATTTTTTGATGACATTTAGTACACTGATGCATTTTGGCCCAAGGACGAACGCTATTGGAAATGCTGCAGATCGGGACATTTTTTCGACTCTTTGCATTAGAAGGTCTTACTTCGGAAAAACTTTATATAGTTACAAAATTCACTTTGCTCGGATACGGTTCGTATCACTATATCGTGGATATTCTTTTTAAGAGAAATTCACTTGCACATCGTCACTTCAATTTCTTTAAGGGCAGGATTATTTACATTTGGCTTTCTCGGTACTCTCCACTTCTCAATTCTAATATTCTTTTTCGATTCATATGTTCTTGTCCGACTGACAATGGCTTCCGCAAATAGTCTCTTTATATACATTTTTACAAGCATATTACTATGACCTAAGTTCATGGCTTCATTTTTAATCCGTTAACCTGCTTTTCCGCTAATCATTTTCCTCGGCCGGCAGCTGCATGACGCGCCGCGTATGTGCACTTGGGTTTTCCCTCTCTAGGCAATTTATTTTTTTGGGAAAATCAATTAGTTGGAATGAATTGGATTTGGGATTTCCGTAACAATATAAATAGCTGTAACCCAAGGACGAATGCTATTGAAAATCACTTTTTCGATCAATTTTTATAGAACGCCCTATTTAGAAAAGCTGTTGTGTGGAAAAAATTGCAATTTTCAAAACTTCTCGACAAAACTCTCTCTGCAATAGTACTTGGTCATTGTAAATAGTTATGAAAAATTTGGCTCTGATCGGGTAATTTTTTGAAACTTCTGCCATATGATCGTTCCTACTAAAACTGATCAGTAAAAAGGTATAATTTTTATTATTATTATTTCATGGTGAAAATTATTTCATACTTGTACATTGACATAAAAATCAACCTTGCCGAATTTGGACTACATGCGTCTATTTTCCCGATACCACTGCATATAAGGATTCCTTTATGCAATTTACATGAAAATAATATGTAACTTTTGGTGTGTGAGTGATGTAGGATATCTAATAGTCGGCCTTAATCGATTATAACGTTCTTACTTGTTTTACGTGTTATCAATGATAATAATTATAATTTTAAAATACTAAACGTCCGCATATTTGGCCAAGAGGTTAATATTTCCAAGACTTCGCTACATTTAAAGTTCTTTTTATTTAAATTAAAAGAAGAGAATCTCCGGGAAATCTCTCTAAAAGAGTTCGCCAAATATAATATAGAAAGTATGCCCTCTTTGGTCAGTTGCCATCTACGAACTAAGTCTTGAAGCTGACCGCAAGGTCGTACATTTTATTGATAGTACTAGTAATGCACATTTTAGACTGACTAATGATATGATGTATATATCAAGAATCCAAAGTGTACTCAGCATGTTTTAAACGGACCGATTTATCAAGTTTGCTCCCAATTTGTGGAGGTGCGTATAAATATCATCCATTGTCAATGCCTATAATAGGCATATGTGAGGACGAGTAGAGTGTAGAGTAGAGATAATTGATTCTTGAAAGTGAAATCAAACTAAGTTATATACTGAATATATTCCCAACATATAAGTACTAATCAATTTTCATTTTCTCGGACCTTTGACTTTTGGTTTTTTGCCGCTTTACCGGTATTTCGACGATTTTCGTTCTAGGTAAGAAAACGATGAGGCAACAATTCATTGCTATTACTGACAGATGAGAGGAACTCTGTAATTTTTTGATGTCTGGTGAGGGACACCTGGATGGCACATCATTTTACAAGTAAACTTCCACGATTTCTCACAAATTTCAGGTTTGGCTATTCACTTATTTCGGTCCTTTCCTTTAGGTCGCATCATTTCTTCGCATCTTCTCAGATGAAGGAATTCGAAAATTTCTAAAGGCCAGCAAAAAGCGAGTCACATCGGTCATCCTTGTATTGAATACATCGGGAAAAATGATTCACTGATCACTTAATGAATTTCCATTAATTAATTTGGCAAATCGGTGCCAAGGTCTTCAACGAGTTCAAAGAAATAGATCAATTGTTATTAACGATACATGCCGTAATAGGTGAGAGGGAACAAATCAATATTATAAATTTCCCTGGGTATCAGAAACCTTCTTTTTTCTCCTTACACCGTTATTATCAATTGCTATAATACATAAACTTGACTGCACTCATTTTTTATTCAAAATTATTTTTGGAAATTCTCACGATGTAAGACGAGAAAATTCAGATAAATCTAAGAAAGTTAGAACCCATGGTCATAAACAGAGTTTAATCAATGTTGATAGTAACACTAGGGAATACCAAGGCATATCTTCTACAAATTGAAATCTTTAGAGGAAAATAAACGTTTTGATAGGGAGCGGGCCAAAATGCATGCGTTAGAACCCCTCGTCATAAACAGATTTTAATCAATGTTGAGAGTAACACTAGGGAATACCAAGACATATGTTCTACAAATTGAAATCTTTAGAGGAAAATAATCGTTTTGATAGGCAGCAGGTCAAAATTAAGGAATTATATGTGTAGATAATACTTTAATTGGATCAGGTGACAACAAATTAAAACGTTGTAAGGACAATACCGACAATTAAATACCCTGCGTCATTTAGGCTACTACAACCGGAATGAATGGAATAAGAGTAAGTTCCCTGCCAAAACTTGAAGTATGCTAAGTGTGGATAACTTAATTTTTACTTTTTTTTAGAGCCTATCTGATATATAATATTGATTTCCAAATGTCACTTTTAAAAATTCGAACTTTCCATTATGTTTTTTGCGAAACTCCCAACTTTTATTCATTTGGGAATTGGGTAAAGTATTGAAGGATATTTAGTCATGTTTGAAATAAACAATATCTAAACTACTTTTTCCTTTATAGATTGAATATAAGATTTTGTGTTTTAAGTCAAGAATCAATTCTAATATCAATTCCTAGATCTTGTCACTATTATATTATAATTTCTTTAATGTACTTAAAATTTGAAGAAAGACAATTTCTTCTTCTTCTTCATCATCTTCTATATGGACTAACTAACTACCTATGTAGGTAAATATTATATTCTCTATGTACGAATATATGATTTACATTTCCAATTTTATATAAGCCAAAATAAAAAAAAGAGAAAAAAAAAACAATAAATATTCGTTCTAAAGTTAATTCTGATTAATTTTTTTCTTCTCTGAAGATATGATTCAAAAATGTAACAAACATCCATTTTCACATTAGGATACGATTGCCTACGTAGAAAATGCCAACTTTAAAATTGTTAACCGCACACAGACCGGAATTATTCAACTCTCTCACATTTGCATCATCAATTAGCGATTGTTATGATTTGAGTTAACTGTTAACACACGCACTATTGAATGAGTCAGTTTGACCTTTTTCAACTTCCAAGTCTCAGCGAAATAATAAATAAGTCACTTAAAATTGCAACATTTTTTTTATTTATATGAGAAAATCGTTAAATACCTATAAGGGATTTTTCATTACCTAAATCTGATTTTCGAATCGTATTTTCGACTTTTCTCTATTAATTTGATTAACTGTGTTTGTGGAATTGTCACAATCGTAAAAATGAATGAACTGGGAACTAATAACGGCACTTGAAAACGTTCGCCGCTTTCGATCTCATAAAAATATTTGCATTCATTACGAACGATCTTCATGTTTAATCCGAAAATACTTCCGATCTGCCCATCAATACGTTTGCAATGAATGGTTAAACTGCTGCCTAGGCCCCTTTTACATCTAACATTTTTGTTCGTCTTAATGTAATCTGCGTTGTTCTGTTATCGCAGTCATATACAGCTATGAGACAAATTAGATGAACATCTGCCACATACATGTTGATTACGTTTACTGTAAAGATATGCCATTTGAACTTTTTTTGCACAATAGAGTTTAGCAATTTTTGCATACATAAGCACATTTTTTTAATCTTTCTTAAGGAATGTTTTGAATTTTGTGCTCTTAGGAAATGGTTTGATTCCTGCCGCCAATTCGCGTACATTTTTAATAAATTAGAACAAAAATTGCATCGTCAACTCTGAACCATCCTTGGCATGAAAGAGGCAGGTTGCTCTAACGAAGATCTGGGCAATTCATAGTTGCCCAGTTGTGAGCGTGCAGATGGGCAGATGACACTCACTTTTCTGAACCTTAGATTCTCAATCGATCAAGAAAGTTCGCATCAGCCTTGAGCTTCCTATCATCGTTCTTTCAACTTTGATGATCCCAGAAAATACTGCAAGTCAAGTTTACTCCCTTTATGGTAATATATAGGTGTATGCCAAACCTCGATACCTTTATTGTTAAGTGCTTCGAGTTAGAAACTCACAAGCGTTTGATCAATATGTTAAAAGGACAGTGAATGTGGCTTCAATTTAATTTCTTTTTAGCCAACCACCTCCATGTAGTTATCTATTAGCCTTCAAGTCAATTTAGCAATGTTTGTACATTCATATATTCCGCCTATCATCTGAGCAACTTATCAACATTGGCGTGAAAGTTAAGATTAAAAGCAATTTTCTTAATGAAATCTCGTAATGGAAATGCTTAGGATTTGTATATAAAAAGGTCACCATTAACCCTATTCAGCCTTCCCTTCACCCTTCTGAGCGTGTAGATATTTCTGAAGAAGAGTTCTAAGACTTTGTGTATAAAACTTTGACCAAGGTGTAGGTAACGCTCATGTTTACTATAATTAGGTTAATGGTATAAAAGCCATTCAGAGACAGGCAAGTGCAAAGACGTGAAAGAATAAAAAGAAGGGAAAAAATGAAAAAGTACATAAAGTATCAAGACTTTTGAAAAATCTTCGTCAATACGAACCTACAATCTACGGCATCTGTTGGTGTGCCCATGATGGTACGCTGGATGTTAATATTTTCTATACATAATATACTGGGTGGCTGTAAAATATTCACCGGAAAGCCTTGGCAATCTTTTTGTTTTGCACTTGAACTTTTGCGGCAGTCAGAAGGAAGCTTCAGAGATCATACATGGTGTATGTATGTATGTATTTGATCAGTATCAATGTCTGCATCGAATCAAGCAAGTTCGTCTGTACGCTTGTGTAAATTCCTGTAGTCAACATAATATTGATCGGCTTCGAATTTGGTAAAAACTTTGGAAGTTCTTGCATGCAGATTGGCATTGAAAAGGAAACAAATCGATCAAGTGTTACGTCCACGGTACAACATAAAATATAAATAGTCTTTGGAAAAAAAATGGGTAGCGTCGATCGCGGCCACTTAATTTTATAAGATATTGAAATTTTATTATTTTTTTTTTTTTTTAAGGTTTTTTAAGTTTCCTTTTTATGATGCAGATGGTAGGTGAAAAGCTTCCGTTCGCAGGCGAGAATAATTTTCCTACGTTTTTAGTAATTTTAATTTAAACAACGCAAAAAATTGTTGTTTTCTTTCCATTTCATCAGTTCATGCATTGTGATGGTTGCGCTTATACTAAACTTAGTCTACCTTATTATCTACCTATAGTTACTTATATATACTTATTATATAACTATGCAAGATTGCCATAGTTTGGTCATTCTGATCGAAAGTCGTCTGGATTTCAACTTACATTGCAAGTGAAGCAGCCAACCACATGACCATTAATTTGGGACAATCTTAACATGTCTGATATTGTTGTCACTAAGGAAATTGTGAACATCTTTACAAGTAAATATGCTACGAACCGCATAATGAAATTCAAAAAAGCGTTGGTCACCAGAAAATTGTTCGCTTCTTAGCGTTGCTTAATATAACCGGTTCAAAATGATCTAAATGCCTCAAATGATCTATGTGCACAGTGTCAAGCGGAAGATTAGATCCTTTTTGATGCTATGCACTAAGCCCTTACGTTTCATCCCCTTCGACGAAAAAGCAATTACCAAAATGATTTCTAACTTTCTCCCTCAGTTCAGAAGGCCAATATGATTTGAGTAGCCTGCCAAATCCCTTATTATGATCAAGATGCCGTATACGATTATGATATATTCGGATAATATTTGACTTCATATTGTCTGATATATAAAGTAATATGTTTTCATCAGCTTTCTTACATAAAAATCACTTCTCATCTCAACTGTGAACCTATCTTGCTGACTCTCTCATTCTTTCGCACATTCACAAATAGATAAGTTCTGCACGAATATATTCTCCTCTACGGCGAAAGTATTCGTGTTTCTGCTAAGGGCATCGACATATTGCCTCTGTTCGCTCTTACAATGCGCTAAGATATACTCAAAGTTCTGCAATTCTAAAACTCATTTGTTCATGAGCTGTGACCCGTTGCTATTTTACACTTCCAGTATATACTCTAAATCTCCATAGCGAAAATTTCCAGTTCAAAACTATGACGTCGAAATTACTTACCCGTTTTGAAAAATAATATAAAGGATGATATTTTGACTATTATTCTTCTCGAATAGGATCGCACGTAACTCTTGACAGTCAATCAGGACTGTCGATCAACTTGGTTTTTAAAAATTCGAGACCCATTCTCTCTTCGTTAGCAAAATAAAAAATCGTATTTTTACGAAATTAATACGAAATCGTTAAGCGTCTTAAACCGTCTTGAAGATCGAGCGCAACCCATAACAATTTTGAACATCTTGCGCTTCTCATGGTAATGAGAAATATATAACTGATCTAATACTACTGCAATCCGGATCAATGCCATCATAAGCAATCTTATAACCCACGAATCTGCAATAATCGAATCGAAGTTCTAATTTTTAATTAGCAGCTCATGCTCAGAATTTCCAAACGTTCCTCGACACTCTCAGCTACGATCATCGAATGATCCACATAGGTTGCTATTTTTCCGTTCCAGATGGATTAAGATATACATAGCGTGCCATTGGCTTCGCAAATGAAATATATTTAATCGTATCCTCCTCTCCATATCAAGGTGATAAAAGGCATTTTTCAAATCCAGCAACAAAAATATGGATTTCTTGGCCAATCATCATCTACGAGAAGCGATGGGTAATTAACTCTTCATTGTAATCTCATTCAAGTTTCTATAATCAGCATAAAAACGACGATCACCTATCTTCTTCTTTAGCAATGCGATTGCAGAGGCGTATTCCAAATTATTGGGCCCAATTATACTCTTCACCAAAATATCATGCGAAATGCCCTATAATTTCTCCATCTTATAATAGGACAACCTCCGCGAAGAGAAGTGGAAAAGCCTCTCAAATATCAGATCACAATTACGTTTCACCTATGACTGACGGTACATCAGGACGCTTACAACTTTCATAACAATTTATTTCAATAAATCGTCCTATCGCGGTTATCATTGTTAACCTCAACTACCATCAGGTTGACTACACCATTAAAGCAATTCAATTCAACTTCGCTACTTCCTTCTTTTTCAATAACGTGTAACCACAAATTACACTTTCTCCACGATTCTTTCCCTAATATCATAAATTCACGTAGAATATTCACGTAGAATATTCACGTAGAATATTCACGTAGAATATTCACGTAGAATATTCATGTAGAATATTCAATTGACTTCTATTTATACTTTACGAAGAATTCGAGGCCGTTCTACGAATTTGTTAATAGAAGGAAAAATGACAGCGATTTTCCATCGGATATGCGTTAAAAAGACAAAATATCATGCGATCCGGTGACTTTATTTATCTTATTTGTAACTTACTAGGAGAGCATTCTTATTCTTATTATTATTATTCTTATATTAATTTATCGAGTAAAGTCGTTGATAACCCTTACGGAATTGTCACTTACAACACCTTCTCTAATATTAGGCTCTCGGAATTGAAGGTTTTAGAAGCCCTGCGACATCTTAAACTCTCCTATATACCTGGTCCAAATTACCTGCCAGTTGTGTTGAAATTCTTACCAAGTCCATCCTGCGCATATTTAACACATACTCAATACTTCCCTAATATATAAAAATCTTCTTTTATTAAGAAATATAGGAGGACAAGAGTATTGCCAAAATTGGCATACCATGTAAACTCTTAGAATAATTGATTGCCAAATACCTAATCTGTTTAACTAAATCTATAATTTTGCCCTATCAGCATGGTTTTGCGTATGGTTGGTCCGACTGTCACGAATCTTTTAGAGATCTCGTGTCATATCTTTAATGGGTTCAATCTTGGTGTCATATCTTGGATTGCCTCCTGCCTCAGTGCTCGGATATGGAAAGTGATTCGAATTAAAATTCCTATGCCTGTAGCGACTATTGTTAGATCTCATACCCATCGGAACCAATCTTCTTTGTGCTATATATAAGTGTTCCTCCATCCGTGATTAACCATTCTTGCATTTTCATCTACACCGATAACGTAAAGTTATTTCGGTGCTCTGAAGATAGGGAGGCCTTTTTTTCGACCTTAGTCTGACCTTTTGCCCTTAATGAAGTGGTGCGTGCTTAATGGCATATCCTTGAACGTAAGAAAGTGAACGGCGATATTCTCTTTGCGAAATCTTTCCCATGTTTATTGATTACCATATTAATGGTTTGAATTTGAAATCTGTATTATCTTTTGGTAATCTGGAGGTCATCATCGGCATTCAATTGACATTTAATGTTCATGGGCAAATGCTGGCTAATTAAGTTACGCCACCTCTTAGCATCATGAGAAGGTGGGCCAAAAAAACTTTTGACAATCTTTACTCCATAAATAGCTAAGATATATTTCCAGTTAGGCTTCGGTATAACTGCTATGTGCAGTTAGTGGAATTTTTCCTAATTGCGCTTCGCAGGCTTAGATGGGAAGCACAACGAACACTTTCTCCTTCCTTATGAGAATAGCTTTTTCAGCTTTTAATTCACTCAAACTCTTTAGAGAAGAGAAAGCTGGCCCTTGCTGCGAGTTTCTCCGCTAAGCTTATTAATGACGAAATAGAGACTTTAATGTCCCATGTAGAATCACTAGGGACTTCTTGGCCTTGCACTTACCGCGTTATGAGGTTAACGCGCGTTGTTGAGGTTAAGGTAAAGTGCATTCGACTATAGGAGTCTTCGGTAAACATTATATGGAAAATTATCAGTTACTCTCCATTTCGGATAAAAGTGAATATGTGACACGTACCTTGCTTAATCGATAACGTTATTAACAATTGCTAAGCGTTGATATCGGTGCTATTTTTTCTTTATCTTCCTTTTACCGATATAAGCTTCCGTTTAAATGTTTTGATGCGTAGGGTAGGTTATCCTCAATCTTTCATTTACATTATGTTATGTATTTTATTATGAGTCATAACGATATATATATATATGTGTCAAACAGATAAAAAAATATATGTAAATGCTGTAATATTCAAAATTCATCTTCGTATACCCAGGAACAGTATATGACGGCACAATATATATTCGTACTCGTATTTGTCCTTCACCACGGAATCTTAATATGAGCTGTTACCAAATGGTCTGTCTTATCATACACATAATAGCCGCCCACTTCTCGCATCAGCTTACGGCATTAGTTAGCTGTATAAGTAAGTGACTTAAAATTATAACGCCCATCGTTACCCCTTTTATTTGAGTTTCGGTACCACAATAACAAAAAATGTCTCTAACGTAATTTTGTTGTTGTTAAAACGTAGCCTTTGTGCACACGATCGGTATGTATAGTCAACGAGATATTCTAACATTTCCGCCTCATCAATCATTCTTATCAATGAATAAATAATTTTTTGGATGAAAACACATTTCAAACCGTTCGCCAAATTGTCATTTTCAAGGCTCGAATTAACATTCAAGAGTCAAACGATTCGAAAACTCATGGCAAAGCGAGTTCATATCTTTTATTGATGTAGTCATCATAAGTCGTCGTAGTGCTCGTTAACTGTAGCGATCGCTAAAATGGAATTATTACAATTTCCAGAAAAATCAGAGAGTAAATCTATGACGGAAGAGAAATTGCCTTTGAATGCCTTCTATTTATTTACGTTTTCATTGATTTGTTTTCTTAATAAAGTATTCGCTGTTCTCCGCTCTCGAATATTTTCATTTCTTTCTTCTGCATTTCAAGTGCATGTCTCGTTAACTGCATCTCTCTTTCCATTATTCTTTCTTTTTTTGTTTTCATTGCTTTCACTCTCGCCAAATTGTATTTATTGTTGCGCGAAAATAATTTATATAAGAATAAGAATATTTCAATTCTTCTCCCACTTGTCCTTGTCCTTATATTGATTTTTAAATTTTGCACCTATTTTAAGAATTGCTTCGACTAATTGTTGTTAAATAATGGTCTCTATTTCCTTTTCATTCATTCGTAAATGTTAATTGCTAGTGTGTTTTTTACTTTTCTTACTCTTTTCGTATCCATCTACTTGTGTTTCATTTTCATTGCTTATATTCACAAAGGCATTTATTTCATGAGTTCATTACACCAGGTTACATAAAGTGCGCTAGTAATGCTTATTATGTTTATATATATATATATTTCATTGCGTGTATCAACAGTTAATTTTATACGCAATTTTTTTTTTTTTTTTTTTTTGTTCTTTATTGCTCCAATTGCTTTTTCTTTTGCAATGGGCTCGTAAGATGTTTTTTGTTTAATTATGCATTTGAATTATTGTCGTTCCTTTTCTTCTTGTTTACAGTTATTGGCTTATCAATTACAACTTGATTTTAAAAAATACTCATTTCTTTTTACACAGAGTCATCCATACAATGACTATTTTTATATTATTTTATATTTCACGATTCACTTTGCCTCCCTTATGATGTTGTTTCGTCAACATCAACTTCCTTCGCGTTACTCAATCTGTGATATGTGATAATTGCTCGTTAAGTAAGTAAACTTATTCTACATTATCATCTATTCCCTATACTCACTTATTTATGCACTTTTTATCTAACAGCACTACAGGCTTACCACTCTTTCTTTTTAATGACTTGGACATCGACTGTGCTATAATAAAATCATCATCACTAATAATCCTTTTGCTTTCTTTTTTTCTTTTTATTTCATCTGCAGACGGAGAGACGGGCAAATTATTCACTTATCGAGAATATTATATACATTGACACAACTATTGCCATATCTTTCCCTTAAAACCCATTATCTTATTATTTAGCTGATATCAAGATACAAATGTGTTGAGCAATAGGATAATGCCTAAGGACTAGTTTTAAGTCGGTTCAATCATCATTTTATTGCAATATAATAACAAATTAGTTGGCAATGGTCAGCAATTGCATACTCCACGTCTACACACTTGTTTAAGACAATTCTGCATAGATTGTTATGATAAAATATCAAAAATTATATTTTGTTTCCAATGAAAAGCATACCTTTCATAGGATCTTTTATATGGGAGCGGGTTCGAAACGTGAACTAACGTGGTATAAATTTACTAAATTTTATCTTCTTATCAAACACCTTATACCTCAGTTCTTTTCATTCTAAAATGCTCCAAAGTACACTTTTTCGTATACAAAGATTGACATTCTGTAGGAAAACACAAATTAGCAACGCAAGATTCGTCTGGGGCCGAATCTCGCATAGCCACCGCTACGCTTTTTACATTTCACTCTTCAAATCCTTTTATTTGATACCCATATCGCTGGTATTATTAGGAAAAAATTATTCGCGCCCACTTTTAGGCAAACCTTCATTTGAGCAGTGTACAAAATAGTTTTAAACATTCTGCCTTGTTTGCCGTACGATAAATAAGGTTGAAATCTCAAAAAAGTGAAAAAAATTTAATTTAATTACTCGTAGCTTTGTGTGTGCACGACCGATTGGTTCTATTTTTGAATTAGAGTAGGGTGTCTCGTAAAGCAAATGTGGAAAATTTCAGCCTTTCCAATTTTAATAATTTCCGCGTAATGAGCAAATATCCAAAAATTTTTGTTAGAAAAACCTGAGTTGCGTTCAATTTACGCTCCACTGGGCGCTTCTGCTCTGACCAATTTGACCCATTTTCAATACTAACTTGCGTGCAGAAACTTCTACTGTTTCTACCAAATTTGAAAACGATATTGTCATATTTACGATCAGGACACACACCCCACAGACAAAAAGACGGACAGACATGGCTAAATCAACGCAGGATTTCACGCTGATCGACAATATATGTACTTTGTAGGGTCTCTGAAGCTGCCTTTTCGGTGTTACATATATTATAGGAAAAAACAATACGAGTATAACCGCATCTTGCAGTGGTGAGTATAAAAACTATAGTGTAAAGATTACACGAACAAGACAAGTGCACATAACAAAAGTTATTCTGAATTTCACAAACTGCGTATATGGATACTCAGCAAAGTATTTTCGGTTACAAGCTGAGTTTATGGATCGAACATTCATCGTATATTCTTCAAATATCTTTTTTTTTACTGCAATCTGGGATCACCAAGAAAAAGAAACGAGATGTTAGGTAGCAAACCTTTATGATTGCGCCTATAACTTCTTACGTAGGTTGTTGTGAAGATTCACGCAATTCGCTGCAATATTTTGTGCTTCTTACTGAAAAACAATTTTCTCACAAGGAAATGAAATAATGCCTTAATTTGATAAATCGTACTAAGAAAGCATTATTATCAAAGGGTTAGGGTTAGTACTCTCGCCCTGCATACTGATCGTAGAAAAATTGAAAATGTTTACCAAAAGTACCGTTTACGGCAATGCAATGAATCAATCAATGTAAGCGCTATCACGAATGTAAAAACCAAGTGACGATAGGCTGCATAGATGTGGAATAAAGGAACAGAATATTAATTTTATGCGTCAAATAGACCTGCGGTCGGAGAACTAAAATGATTTCATTTAATTAAAAGAAGAAGATCGAAGCAATCATGTGAATATAAGACCATGCATCTTAAATACTCGGGTTAATCTCTATTGGAAGTGAAGCTTAAAAAGAACGAAAGTCATTGTATTCCAGGTAGTGTCCATTTATAGCTAGAGTTTTTATCAATTTTTCGGATATCAAATGTACTCTCTGACCGTGGGATGGGAGACTTTTCCAGCCCACCATATATCTGCATATCAAGTACTTAAGAGAATTGCATCTTCCATTTGTTCATTGATGTTGACTTGAATGGTAAGATTTTCCTGGATGTTGCACTTAGTTATTTTAATTGTAGGAAATCCTTCTTTTATGCAAAAACTACGTTTAACATTTTCGTGGTTTAATCTGTATGACCTTTAAATTCTTTATTTTCATCGTGGCTTCTTCATATTAGAAATTTCCATTTCTCGTTTAGAGGTACGATGTGGATCTCTTACAGCACTATTTCTTTTTGTTCGGGAATTTTGAAATTTGTTGATTATTTTAATGACTTGAAACCGCACATCAGACTTAGAAGCATGAAATGACTATTTGAGAAACACATGGATGACACCACAACTAGAGAACATCCATGGATGATAGTTGGAATATCTGACAATAACAACCAGTTGCAATACCAACATATATCGCCAACACAACAAAATTGTTCGTAACAAAGAAAGTATCGAATTTGGCATCGGTCGCCGGCAATATTTTTTCTCGTATTGTCACTGAGGATGAAAAGGGGATTTATTTTAGGAATTCTAAATGTAAAAGTTTCTGGATAGACTTTCGCACTCTCCACATGGAATGTAAAAACGAATTGCTTTAGTGAAAGGAAGATGTCCTGTGCTTGATGCGAGCAGAAAATAACGGCCTGTTACGCCAAAGTCTTATGAAACGCTTAATACTGAGAGCTATCGGCAACAATTAATCGATTTAAAATGTTCGCCGTTCTAAAGACGGCCGAAATATTACAAACATCAATACATGATCATTTTTTTGGTATAGCATCCATTAATCTATCCATTTATACGACAAGCCCGGTTCGCGACACGTTAAAAGAACTGAACTGGTAAGTATTAGCCTATGCAGCTCAACTACAAGATTTGCGTTCACTTGTTTGCATCTGCACTTGATTTGTCAGGTATTTGTTGAGCGGCTCTTTGACTCGTGTAACGATGTGCACAAATAGATCGATGAACGATTTCCGGCAAATGCGGAAAACTCTTCAAGTGTGATGCAGAAAATTCCTGAGTGATGAGGAGGAGAAATGTATAACTGGCAATGGAGCCTATTTCGAGTAAACCGTTTCTTATCATTCGTCTGATTTCTTTTTCGTGGTTTTTTCTAAACTTATGAATTTTAAAAATTATACAAAAAAAAAAAAAGAAAAAATAATTTCGATCTCTCAATAAATGAGTAAAACCTGAACACTAAAGCTTACACTCTGACATGAATTGATTGGAATTGGGGAACGGGTTGAAACAAGGATTGAAACAAGATAATATTTGAAGAATTCAGTTGTCCTTTGCAAACACCTGTTGTAATGCTATTTCCTACGCTTTCTGAAAATGTGTTAGCATCGGCCTATTAAATGGCAAGAAGCTAACTCACAAGTGATTCTTGGTAGCTCGGAAAAACATAAAGTGAGTGATACTGAACGCACTTTAAAAATGATTAATAATTTTCTTATGACAACACTGTTATAAATTAAAAACTATAGGCGGTACAGATGTACCATTTAATTCCCTATACAAGTATTCGCATCACAAAATCTCGACAAGTGAACTTTATTGGCTTGAAAAAGCTTACTTTTCGTAATAGTCATTGTGTGGAACAGGGTCCTTATACATGAAATATCTATTTTGTGCAAATTTTTATACCTTACACTACTTGTTGTACGGGGTATATTAAGTTTGCGCTGACGATTGCAACTACCATAAGGATTTGAGATAGATCCACATTTTATTATACCGACAGATTCAAAATCATTTTCTGAATCGGTCTAAGCCTGTCTGACCGCCTGATATCTGTCCATGTATCTTTCTGTTCCACCTACCGGTCGCAATTTTTGAGATATTTTGATTAATTTAGTTTTGACGCAGGACGAACATTATTGGAAATGGTTCGGCTCGGTTTACTTTTTCGACCACTCCCCATATAATGCCTTAGTTCGAAGAAAATTGCAATTTTGAAAATTTTTCAACAAATCTCACGGTGTAATAGCATTTCGACATTTTAAATTGGAACTGGGATTTGTTTCGGCTGGGGAAACCGCATATAAAGAAAGTGAATACCACCGCATACGCACCGATTCCTAGGAAATATATACCCTTTAATTACTTTTTTTCATGGTAGTAATTCAATGAAAAAATGAATTATACCAAATTTGATCACATGGGTCTATTTCTTCGGCCCCATTCCGTATAAGATTCCTCATGAATAGTAATGCCTTCAGAAAAGGATTTAATTTTTCATATTTTACGAAGAAAATTGGTGCGCAGCAAGAAAATTGGATCACATAGGTCGATTTCCTAGGCCCTGACATATAGAAGGATTATCATGCAAAGCAAGTCCATATTAGGGGGGGAGTGTCTTTTTTTCAGTTCTTTACGATGAAAACTGAATAATAATAATATTTTCAGAGTAAATTAAGTTTTCCAAGTTTGAGTCATGCCCTGTTATGTTTTGTGAAACCTTCAATATGCAGGTGTTCATGGAAAGTACGCTTTTGTATGAAACTAATGTGTAATTTTGGATGTATTATCACCAAAACGAGTGAATAGCTAGCTGCATTAAGTAGGTCGAAGTAGGTCGGCCTTACTCGATTATAATGTTCTTACATGTTTTCATAAAACAAAAATACCAAAAAGTTTTTCTAAAAGCTAATTATTGTAGCGTCTACAACGTTAAGTTGACACCAAAGTAAAAAGTTAGTGATAATCGCAAAGAACGGTAGTTTTTATGACATTTCCATGAAGCAGCCATATCTTCGACTCCTTAAACTGTTGAAGCGGTCTTCAGGGTCACCATTCATTTTGTTAAATTGTCACAACACTAATATAAATTTCTTTTTTATTAGGTCGAATGTTCGATTATAATCATTTGTCGGATGGGTCTTGGGGGCATATTTCGATAGCATAGCTTGTTCAGATTGCCATAAGCTGTAAATGGGTAGAGCAGACTTCATCTCCCTTGATGTAATTGTGACTTGATTTTCTCGAATCACAATGGACTTACATAAAAGAGGTCGGATTAGACTGAGATGGTGCCCTGAGTCGCGATACGATCGCGTACCTTGCCAATAATACAAAGGTTCCAACGATTGCTGATCTGATAGTGAATGTAGAGAGAAACTACATGTGCATGTAACATCCTTTAAAAATTTATACATTAAATACCGGATTAGGTAGAAGTCTTCCAGTCCAATCAAAGAGTATGTAGAGTGCAAAATCATTTAGCGACTTATCGAAAAAGCAAGACATAACTAGAGCAAAACTGCAAAAGTCCGATCCCATCCGTATTTTCAAAGTTTTGTGGAAAAGCTGCTGTAAGGAAAGCCAAAGTAATATAAAAAAAAGAACGTGGCTCAAAAGACCCTAAGTCTTTCAACGATCGCAACAATTAGTCTTGGACTTTAGATTTTAGAACGAATGAAGTGATTTGAGTCCCTTTCTCGCTTACAGTTGACGTTGAAATTTTTTGCGAAACTTCCTAACCGAGAATAGCATGCGCCGGCACGAAGTTATTGAGAACTATCCTTAATATGTCGCTTCTGAGATGCTAATATTAAGGGGATAAAAAGCATTAAAATTTCCCAAGAAAAATTACCAAAAAATTCTTGTTAGTTAAAGTAAAAACTGAAACGAGAATTTGTTACGTATCTAAGCATCCAATGTAACCAATTGCCAGATATTAAATGTTCGTAACAAATTTCATTTCAAGTTACGTTTAACGGGACTATTTATTTAACAATACACCGACAAATGCTTATCGAGATATTTATTGCTTGTGATAGCTCGTTCTTTTTATGAGTAATTGAAAATATGAGTATAAGTGTTATTACATTTCTTAAAACAGCTTTATTCCACGTTTTATAGTTGGTGTTTTTTTTGTTTTGTTGTTTTTAATATAAAAAAAAATTCCCGGAATACAAAAGAAATCATTTAATTTTGCTTCAACTTAGGAATTTTTTACTTTACTTCAATGCTAAAAATTATACTCAAAACAATTCCGTCATTTGTAATCATCCATAGCGTGAACTATTATTTCCATATACAAAATCGTACAAAAACTTCAAAGTACATCCATCGTTCTTATTTGTTTGTATCTCAAACAGCCAGCATGCGGATGAAAGAGCTGAAATATTTTTCTGATATTCTTCTAGTCTATCCGTCCATCCAGTTCGTTCATTCGCTCGTTCAGGTTATTAGGCCGAAGTATATGTATTATCTTTGATGAGATATGCATATTCCGAGTGGATTTAAGCCTGTCCGTCCATCCAATCATTCGCTTATCCATCCAATTGTGCGTCCTTGGTAAAACTGGGATAAGATATTGAAACTGAGATAGAATATTAATGGCAATGGCGTGATTCGCCAGCAAACACCCTCCAATGGCCCAAAAGTACGTGATACCAACGTGATTCTAGACTGATTTGAAGGATCCGTGTAAGCAAGTTCCAAACGCCTACCCAAAATACTTTGTAATTTTAATGGATGCATTTGAGGCGATGACTACCAATGTGAACACGTCACGTCCTAAAGCGATTATAACGATTCCAGCTAACGACTGAAAAGTAAAAAAGCGACGCCAGAACACGAGGTTCGTAAAGTTTCTTTGCATAAATATTGATCTCGCCTCTTTTACTTATCGGACAATATTTCTAATGTCGATTAAATCACAGCTTCCATCAACTGCGGCCGACGTTTTCCTACAGAGAGGTCGAGCACAACCCCAATATTAACCAATAAATCATTTCGAAATGTTTACGTAAGCTTTGGATGGCGCGTAACCTTGGTTATCTCGTGATGGATAGACTAAATACATATACAAGTATGAACATTTTTTTTTTTAATTTTTCTTGGGAGAAATGGCAAAAAATGATAGTATAAAAACAGATTCGATAAATATATAGCGGAGTATACATGCAAAGTCAATTATTTGCTTAGTGCAGCTTGTGACCCTAACAAATGTCTAGGTAACAGTTTTTCGAAAATATTTTCACGGAGTTAAAAGCGAAAATGTGAAAAAATTGTCGGCTTTTTTCTTTCGAGGCGGCTTCACCTTCTTATCTACTGTTAGCTAATTTTTTGGCAAATCACATCGATTTCTTAACCCTCCAGTCTTAACCTATCAAAGAGTGTTCCCGCGCATTCGATCTAACTTTTTCACATTCATTTAGAATGAGTTTTGCGAATTGCAATTTTTTTTCAAATACTGCCTTTTTCAAAAATAAGGCGGGGAGAATTCGCCCTTGAAACAAAACACGTCAACGTAAAAAATTTCGCAAAAATATCTTGAAAATTCCGATCTGTAAATCGAAAACGAAAACTGTAAGCAGGCACTATGCAATTAGGTAGAAAGACAAGCTGGAAGAAAGAAAGAAGCTTACATCGGTTCAGAAAAAGAATCCTTGATTGATTGGTACGATTAAAAGCGAGTTGATCTGAAGTCTCTCTAGGTGTTACAAATATCCACGTGAACTTAACATATCTTGCCTCACCAGTGGTGTGGGATACAAAAAAATTGATTTAATACATTTTTAAAGGTGGTTTTATTACAAAAAAAAAAGTCATAATAAACTTTGGAACATTACGCGCGTTGTAATCGTTCGTGTAAAGCTCGTAAGTTGAAAAAGGTCCATTTGACGTATTTGGTAGTTTTAGTGTTAAAACGAATCAGAATGCGAATGTTGGTGCAATAATAATAATGAGTCTGGTACGAGCACATTCTCAAACTCGACATAGTGACAGTGTTTGCCCATTGATACTTTTTTTCCTTGCTAACTGTTCCCCAAGCCCACAATTTATGAAAAATTCTCAAAAGAGAGCTACAACGACTACAACGATTACTTACTTAGCGATACCTTTCTGTGACTAACACTGCGTATGGGATACATAAAATATACACCGCTACTACCGAATAATTTTACGCATCGGACCACTTTTGCGAATATTCCGCATATGATGCCTTTATACAAAAAATATTACAAATCTTAAAATTGATCAACAAAGATCGATGAACATTAGTATTTTAACATACAAAATTAATATGAAGAAATTGAATCGGACAGGAAGCATATGTCGATCACCTCCCATATATCCCTGGTTAGGAAAGATACGCTTTTGCATAATAAAAGCGTCTAGCTTTTAATTTTTTATTATGAAATTTGGTCGACTATAGTAGTTTGGTATAAAAATTAATTGCCCCCAATTTGGATCGCATATACGCCCTTTTTCCATCCCATCATACATAAATTTTCCCATAAAAATCATATATATTTGTATATAATAAAAGAGCCATATTTTTACTGTTCCCTGAAAAAAAATTGATTCGTAATAATGATTTATCAGCGATTTGAACAAATTTAAACAATTGGCTCTGGGTCGATCTTTTGTTCGGATCCCATAGCATAGAACGATTCTCATGAGAAAAAGTCGAACGATGAAAATAAACGAAAAGTATTAAGATCTTTGGTAAGAAAATTAAATTTAGATTAGTAGATCAGATTAGTTCACTTTGAGGGCTCCCACGAGAAGGCAGGCCTTCACATGCCTCCCTTGACATGACAACAATGGTACAATTTATGGCATTTTATCCCGAAAATGCATAAATAATTGTATGAAGCAAAATGTTTTAGGGTATTTGAATTTCGTTCTTGCCCGACTATAATGTTTGTACTTGTTGTCAATTACCTAACAGATATCGAATCGAAATTTATTACCTAACTTCACCGTAGTCATAAAAAAAAAAAATACGCAGTATGGGAGTAAATTCGATATATCGAGTAAAATACTTCCAGTTTAGAAAAAACGAGGCAATTTTCCTATAAAAGTTCGGCAAAAGATTAAGATTGATTTTAAGTGAACACTTTTGGCGTTTTTCAAATCGCAAATCCCATTGAATATTCGAAATCTTTGGTACTCTCCAAGTCGGTATGCTACGATAGCACCATACAATGTCTAATGAATAGCGGTCTGGAATTCGATGTACAAATGACATCCAGCTTGTTGGCACGTAAACTCATGCTGCTACTGGTGCTGGGTGCTGGGTGAACTTTCCTAAAAGGTGAATACAAGTTTTTTTCATTATTAGTTACTGCACAGGAGCTGATAGCGGCAGTTAGTTACTGCACAAGAATTGACAGACAGAGACAGAGAGAAAGAAAAAGCGAAAGAGAGAGAGAGAGAGAGTGAACGAAATATACACGAGCGAGGAATGTTTTCCAGTCAAGAAAATTTTCAATTTCCTGTTGAAAAATCAACAAGAAGCTACTTAGGGGTAGTATTTTCGGGGTGAAATATTTTACACACCTCTTCAGGTAAAATGCTGTACATTTATATATGCTCCTGTACGAATGTATGATGTACATTTGAATTAATTCAACTGATTCTGTATACGGGGCGACTTTCTAGATTTTTCTTCCGTTTCTAGCAGCCAACCATAAAGACCAGAGATTTCAAAAGTGTATACACTCTTGCGAAGCCTAATACAAAATCCGAATTGATTTATATATGATCGTCAGTCCGTTCATCCGACTATCCTTCTGCATGTCTAGCGATTCCCTATTGGAATAATCAACTCAAAATCGATCTCTGAATATAAATTTGCAATTAATGAACCCATGGCAGGTTCAATAGGTTCTTGACCTGACTAAATCAGCCTGTAATTTTAACTTATAATCTCTAACTAATAATATTCATTTCAAATTTTAAAGCAACTTTAAATCGCAAGTCTTCAGAGTTTTGCTTTTTCGTATATAAACATGACCTGCATTGATAAAAATCGAAAATTTTCAATCTATAAAGGACGTAGAGCACCAATAGATCAGAAGGTTCGCGTTTCAAAGCACAGTCTAGACAATACTGCGGCCAATAAACTGAAGAGGTAGGTACCAAAGATTTATCTGTTCATTGTTTTGCTAATTAAAAAATTATTGGAGACATTTAGTAAATCAAAAATTTTGTAACCAATAGATGATGTATGCCTTGAAGAGATTGTATGATTGACCCATTTTTTATGTTTCAATGCAGAAAATGAACTGAAGCGCTGATCAGCTAGATTACTCATAATAAACAGAACTAAATGGTGATCAGAGATCAAGGACCACGAGCGCCCGAAACAGATAAACATTTCTGAAAAGAAAACACTCCCGACAGGAATATCGGCAGAGCGGCCACATTAAACTCAAAAATCGACTAGTGTTTAAAGTGTCAAGAAGAAGAGTAATTTAAGGTAGCAACCGTCGAACTGTACTTTTCCGTCTTCGGAATATCTTTCCGGGGAATTTTGTTTGCCTTTTCTTGTCTTTAAGTAAACAAAGCAAGGCAATACAATCCAGCTCGAAGATTCTTAATCTAAGTTTGGTTGTGTGGCAAAATCACATTAAGTATAGAAAATTATTATTTCACTTGGATGCGGAGTTCATGCGAAATAGTTTGCAATATACAAAAGGGTATGGTAAAGTGAGTACTCGCTTCAACAATACTTCAGTTCATGTGCAGCAAACGGCTTTAATCGCTTAAGTCAGAGTAAGCCTGTTACACACATATGTACTTTGCAGATATTGCTCCTTTCGATTGCCACTTATTTCAATCGATGCAAAGTAATGTGAAAAGCAAGCGTAACTTCAAACCAACTTCAACCGATAATTTGTTCTTTGTTTGGAAATGGAATATGCTTGTGCACGGCACTGCGAAGTATTTTGATTAAGATACACTTTTTTACACGTTAGCGAACTAAATATTTTCTTATTATAAAACAAAAGCTATTGGAGAAAATATTTCAAAGTTAACTACTTGGTGCAAAAATATTAATACAGAAAGCAAAAAAGTTGCACTCTTATAGACAACACCTATGGGATGTGCGGAGTATTGCACATAACATGTTGCCAGTTAAATATACCCAAAGAGTACACATTTTGGAGCTCACGTTTTCAAATAAATATCGTTGGAAGGCAGGCTGCAGTCAGTTCAAAAATTGCATTAAAAGGATGAAATTCATACTACGGCGCTACGTTGTTTAGCAACATTTTCTTCACATAAACGCCTTTGCTTATCTTAGCAAAATGGTCGTTTTAAGCAAAATCGACTTTGGTTTAATGATATGGGCCGTTAACGGCAAATCTAAAACTCCGAATCACGCCAAATTTCGTCTTCAAGGAACTAGCCACTCGCAGAGAATAATGCTTGGCATCTTCTTTTCCCAGACGGTTGTAAAAGTGATGACCTCTCTCCTCTACCTACGCAGTAGAAGATGCTTTAGAACAAGATCCAAAAAGAAGAGCCAATATTCTTAGTTGCTATTGCTGATTCTACTTTTTTAGTCCTACAAGAACACAAGAAAAGTCAAAATGCGTTCAAGCTTTTGTGTATCTATTTGCTAGAGTTTATGAGTAATGAGCAAAAAGTCAATTCTCTTTTTCTATGTTTTTGAAAAACAGAGGTGTTCTCAGTTCATGTAGTACTGTAAGCATGTCCTTTCACCGATTTGGCCCATTTTTAATACAAACCTGTGTGCAAGAACTTCCAATGTTTCTGCCAAATTTGAAGTCGTTAGATTCATGGTTGCGGCCTTTTATCCTCAACTCATTATGCAAAATACATAACTTATGCCCATTATTGCGAAAGAAAAAAAAGTTTGTGGCTTTTTCTCCCATCAAAATTCAAACTCCGTGCTCTTGCAGCTTAAATTGAATTCTGTAAATCAACTGTATTCCAATCTGCTCATCAGCCTTTTGCTTTTTTTCTGGAAAATCCACTATGCTATCACTGGACAATTTCTGGTCCAAGTGATTTTCACAGATCTCTTCCCAGAGAAGGCAGCTACAGCGCCCAGCTTACTTATAACCTCATCTTAACCTCATCATAATCAACCTCCTTTTCACATTATTTTGGTTTATATGTTTATAAAATATCACTTTAGTGGCAACATATATGTGTGTGTACACATAAATTGCAACAAGTAAAAACGCTAGTGTCGGCCACTGGCTCTATACCACCCTACGGTTATTTATATAAAGACTTTTCAAAATGAGGCGCCATATGGAAAATGGTCGAAAAAATGCTCGTCCTTGCACATAACAAAGCAGGTCAATATACCAAATTTTGTCAAAATATCATATTTCAAAACTTGAAAAGAATGCAAGACGTACAGACAGACAAACGGACAGATGGAGAGGTAAGCTGAAAATATGATTTTAAATCGAACGATATAATGAAAGTTGAGTCTATCTGAAGTCCTTCTTGGCGTTACATACATCCGCCCAAACTTGATATACCCTTGCACCACAAGTGACAAAGGTGTAAATGCGAGACTGCGAAACGTATGGTTAATAAAAAGTTTTTATTATTGTTGTCACAACTTGACCGGTTATCCGGCCCTGCAAGCAAACAATTAGCTAAAACATAAGTCGAAAAAAGAACGAAAAATGGTTGGAATCAATGAAAAAAAAAAAGAAAAAATTTAACAATAGCAGAAGAGATCAATGGAAAGAAAAGAGGAACTAGTTACAAGTTACGTTTTAATTAAGCAGATACCAAAAGGAAGAAGAAAGAGCTTAAGATACGCAAAACCAAATTATTTCAGTCTATAGTGACTGTTCCGTGGTTACATAACGCAACCATATCTAAACAAAGTCCACGCATAATTCTGCCAATAGAGCAATAGAGCGAGGAATTTCATGTCTATATATGTGCCGTAACGTTAACATCTACAACAACAAAAGCAACATTGAGAGTAAAGTGAACACTACGAAAATGCAAATAACCGAATAAAATTCTAGACCCATATTATAGCAAGGTAGCAAGGCGGCAAAATACGTAGCGGCGGTTAATCGACTACAGAAATGTCGACTAATTACCGTATTGCTTCTTTTATATGTAATAAGAAGAAAATAAATTAATGTTTTTATTGTACAGTGATACAGAAATTTCGCTTCAACTACAATCCAAATTCCCGCTTGACGTTGTCCTTACAGTGACAAACAGTTCAACAAATTCTACATGCGTTAGAACAATTTTTAAATGTGTTTCGATATACAAAGTAGTTCGGCCCGTACAGTGGAGTAATGAGTAAAGCCATGTCTTGTTCTTTCTTTAAGCTAAACACAACTGCCCAAGTTATCACACTTTAAAGAGAACAAGACCGTTTCTTGGAGCTTTGAATAGGTGTAGTGTTTGTTCAAAAAAGCGCTCCTAAATCCTTGCAAGTGATGAACAGTGATGATCCACTACAATATCCAAAGCCCAAGTAACCATGACATAACGTATGCAAACCAATAAGATCGATGATAAAGCTGAAAACCCATGGCAACACTAGTCAGGGATGGACGGATGGGTGTGATGCATTTTTTTTCATTCCAAGCAAATGCAACCGTCACTAAAGAACGCTACGAGCAATAATTGATGCAAGTGAGACAAACAATGGCTATGATATGCCAACAGTCATAAGCTTGTGAATATGAATCTTTGGGTCCATATAGCAAAACTCCAAAGATCCTATCTACCCTCTGTTCTTATCAGAATACGTTACTACATCCGGTTAAGAAAGATTTCGATGGATGAATTATTTTTTGCCCAAACGGTGCTTCGAATCTGATGATGACTTCTCTGACAAATCCGAATTCTTTTGGGGATAGCCTCAAAAAGCAAGATTTCTTTTTGAGATGAAATTCGTTAACTGCCTGAGAGGTAGCAACAATTAATAATAGCCAGCGATGGATAATATTTTGATTATTCTTAAATAAATGCATGTTTTACTTAAAAAAAATAAATAAATAAATAAAAAACGAACCGAATCGATTTATACTCCCATGAATATCCATCACTCAATGTCACTTTTCTTTATTCATTTGAGATTGATTTCCTGAGCGAATACGAGATCTCCTAATCGAGGCTAAGCATAAAATCATAATAGATCCCCTAACCAAGTTATTCATCAATGCTTTATCGGTATTCTGCAAAATGCATCTTTAATAGACTTTGTACACGGGGACGACGCATTAGTTGCGAGTGAATCCCACGGGGGACATTTAAGGCATTTAGAAATAGTATTCGAGCATCTTAAGGAATGTGGACTAAATATAAATCGCAAATAAGGGTGCATTTGGTATTCATGCAGTAGATTTCCTCGCACACACACATATTTGCGAACAAAATATTCAATCTTCCTAAGCCAAGTTGATTGCTATGCGAAATTTTAGCCGTCCGAAGTCCGCCATAAGAGCCCAAAAATTCATTAAACCAACTAACTGTCTTCACAGATACATTCCCAAATTAAGAGAGCTTACGAATCCGATCCCCATGATCGTAAAGAATGCAACAAAAACCAAGAACAAAAATTTAGTTTGGGATAATAATGCCGTATATATATAGAAAATACATCTACTTCAAGGTTATTATTGAGTCATTTTAATATTAGGGCAGAATTGTTCTAACGCTTCATAAAATAGCACTCGTTAGCGTTTTAAAGCAATGCCATAAGGATTTAATAGAATCTTTTACCTAAACATCCACTGAAAGGATGACAATTTATCGTTTCCGATGAAGATGATCGTAAACCGCGAACAATGGCTCTAACTTGCATAAGCGACAAAACCCGACAAACATAAACAACTCACTTAGCACATATATATCACAACTTACTAACGCCATACAACGCCATGCGTATGCAGAATTATATTGTAGTAGCAGATAGCCCCTCCCGCACCTCAAAAATTTATGCTTTGCATCCAAGAGACTTGAATATGAAAACGTTATAAACAAAACAATAAAACAACAATGATTTGCATAATTAATTTCACAAACCAAATATCAATGTTCTAAATACTTCTTCATTAGCGCACTAATTCCATAGGACATCTAGATTGCGATATCGAGATGCACATTCGGGTATATTCACATAAAATTTGTCAATCCTTTCTCATCGTTGGCAGCACACCGTTACTTTTCAGACAATCTACAGTCGATCTTATCCTTGGTTATGTTAATATCATTGCGTTAATGTAGTTGAACGGGAAAAAGTGCGGCGTTACGTGATACATCAAAACTTCCCAGAACTTTTTCATCTGTGGTTTTCATCTGTGCCAATAGATCCATCTTTTATTATACTGATCGATTGAGAATCATTTTTTTAATCGATCTAAGTGTGTCTGTCCGTCTATCTGACTGATATTATGGTGTTCAATCTACAGAGCTCAATTTTCGAAATAATTTGATGAAATTTTGTACAGTGCAGTGTTTTGGCCCAAGAAAGTGCTTCAGAACGGGACACTTTTCCGACCATATGCGATAAAACGTCTTATTTTAAAAAATTGTTATAAGGAAAAGAATTACAATTTTCAAAATTTCTCGATAAACCTCGCTATATAATAGTATTTCGATATTCTAAATTGATATGAGAAATTTGGTTCGGCTGGGGAAATTTTTTGAACCCCCTATCATATAACTGTTTCTAAGAAGACTGAATCGTTGTACGATCAAAAGGTATAAGTTTCAATATTTTTTGGTGAAAATTAGCTCATTACAGTGAATTGACAAAGAAGTCAACCTTATCGAATTTCCAGCACATAGATCTATTTTACCTATCTACCATCGCATTTAAGGATTCTGAGAATACCTAATCCCCTATTCCGCCAAAAAGGCGTAACTGTTAATATTTTATGATGAAAATTTGTTCACGATAGTAATTTAATATAAAAATTAAGTTGACCAATTTTGAACGACATGGGTCTGTTACCCGAATTAGTTGTTACCATTTCTTTGGATAAGTTGGGGCATCTCATGATAGACAGGCTTCTTCAATTGCCCCCAAAAACAAAGCAATACCTTATGTGGCACAAATTCGGGCTTTGCCACCATTTGCCCGCAGCTTCGTTCATCTCACAGTGCGATCTTTTATGCACTGTTATTGTCATACGTGAGCCACTTTTTACAATGCTTCTTGACGGGTTCTTCAAAAATATCTCGATTGGGATTCGTTTCAGTAGCGATACGCAAATAGAAAACTGGTTAATGAAATCGTTCACTGCTGGCCCAGGTGATAGTCAAGTATCGAGCTTCTTTTCGTTACTCGCGTTAGGCAAGAGATTTAAATTGTCGTTTAGCTCCGCAAGATGATGTTACAAGATGATAGGTTCGGAGAAGAAACAAGGAAATCACTTTTGATAACACACTTTCATTATAAGCGGCACAGATTTTTTGAATAAGCCTTTGAAACGTTATCGTCTTGATTGAACTGATATTACAAAATATAGCGGATTTTTTCAGATTATTGACTCACTTTTCAAATACAGTTACTTTCACTATGTAATTTTTTTTGCCGCGTCTAACAGACGCTATTGTACGACTTGGTAGGGTTAGTAGGATAAGTGCAAAAGTTACGCGTACCGAAATCCATCCCTTCCGAAACGCCCTAAAAACTTTTTTCCTGATGCAATATATATACATAAAAAAGGGGAGTGGCTAAACTAACGGATTGCATTACATTTGCTAGATATGTGCATACATAATATATATTTAATGAGCAACTTATCGCAGGACTTACCACTTTGCAGGAAAGTGACAATATCCTGAAAATCTGACGATGGAATCTGAAAATTTGAAAACATTTTCATACATAATCTACGGCCTCGAATAGCTATTGATTTGTAAGTTAAGCAGGAATATTTATCAAAGTTATGTTAAAATCCTATAACACGTCTACGAATGCCAAAGAATTATCCAAGGTGGGTAGTTGGGTTGTGACTAAAAATGTTTACCGTTTGTGCCCATTCATCGGCGCGATGGTTGTTCAACTATCTTAGCGGCAGAAGTCGAAAATGAAAAGCCAGAATTTAATAACTAACCCTTCCTGCTCAGCACATTGCGAATATGTAGAGAAGACACTCTCAGAATGTCTGGCCAACTGCAATATATGCGATGAGAACCGTTTGCAGTTAGATATCACTGGGCTTTATTCGAATTAAAGTTTCCATTGAGATTTCGCTTTTCCTTCAATTTTTGATAAATGAGAGCCGTTTTGAAACGACATTGTTATACACTTGTGTGTACACTTGTCCACACACTTATCCTTAGTCTGATCAATAATAAAACACGAAAGGATGGACGGAGCATCAAACTAGCAATAGTTATTACTTCCACTTAGATACCCATTGTGGTGACAACAGAAAAACATGGATGAAGAGGCTGACAATAGGCAAGACCAAGTCTATCTAAAAATCAATGATGATCATGAATGGCTTATGGTGCCTCTAAAGCTATTTAGCCTCCGATGCATATATAATATAAGCAAACAAAAAAAAACGATGTAAGTCTCTCCTATGGTTTTGATTGTAATGAAAATTCTTTCAAAATAATTTACAAAGCAAGCACTATATGAAGTTGGGTAAAGCTCTTTCTCTCCGTAAAACCGTATGGATTTTCTGGAATTTGAATTGAATTTTGTATTATTATGAACGAAACGACATAACAATCGTTCTGGGATAGTGATAAGAAAAAAGGAGAAATACATTCAACTTGTTTAGTTTTGTTTTTACTTTATTCAATTTTTATTATATTATTATCTTTCAAAGATGATACGGCAGATTTACTTGAAGTCTATTTTCACCTTATCTTAATTACGTGTATAAATGAATATACATGCACAGATAAAATAAGTATTCAAGAAATTGAAGATTAAAAGAAACACGCGAAGGAAACGAATTATATATGGGGAAATATCTGTTCTTATATGCAACCACACAGTAAAAAATAAATAAATTAGTAGAAAAATATGCATACAGTATAAGAAAGCAATGCGAGAAAGCATATCAATATGTTAAGCAAACAACAAAATGGCGTTGTAATGATGCCATAAAAAGAAACACAATATAAATCGTACATGGATTTTCTACAATATTGCGAAGTATATTACAATAGCATTGAACGAATAATACTTACGAACGTACGATATACTTAACAATGTAGATGAAAAACCACAAAATCGTATCAAAAGAAAATCATTTGTAGTTGAATTCTTTTAGAAAGTTTATATATAATATATATATATATATATATATATATATATATATATATACATAAGCGTAAGTGTAGCAAAAAACGATAATAATTGCAACAACAATAATGGTTAGATATAAACAAAAAAAAACAAAAAAATCATATTCTGTAAACACAATTCTCTCGTTATTTGAAAAAGAAAAAAATAAACAAAAACTCTTCCACCTAATGATCGTATCTGTCAGTTATTTAATGTTAATTTTGCAGAAAAACACAACAACAAATTTTTCTTTCTTTCTTGCTCTTTAACACAATGCTCTCTTTGCGTAAACAGTGTAGATTACTCTTATTTAATTGCCTAGAGTTTAGTGCAGTTGCGTTATTTGCAGTCAACTTCTCTTATATTATTTGTAAGTTATAACTTATCCTCTGTTACTTTGAACAGACCACTGTTACCTATTACGATGAATTTCTGTAATCACTTTTTGTTTTGTTCTTAATAGAATACTCAACGCGTGTCGCCGAATTGTTGCATTTGCAGTATTTTCTTACTGCTAAATATTTACACTGCTACATATTTATTATTTATTAGAACGTAGAAAAACAAGTTCTTTAATAAAAAAAAAAACTCAGATACGTAAATAGTTTAGAAAGCTTAGCTGTTCCATTCATTTTCATAAACTTCAATTTCTCCTTTTCTTCTTTTAACTATTCCTGATATAATTAATGAAAATTACTCGTTTTAGAGAGAGAGAGAGAGAGAGAGCTGTTGACTTTTCAAAAACATAAATGCTGCAAATATGAACTTATGGCTTTTATTTATTTATTTATTTTCTCTTTATTCTTTTATAAATTATTTATTTATATTAATGAATAGAAAGTATGACAAAAAATATGTATAAAAATCATGTAACGACGACATGTTGCCTCACCTGTCTTTTACTTAACATTTTCAGTATCTGCTCGTCTTCATAATATAATCAATGCAGTTGTCTCTCTTGCCCTTTAGCTAATAAGCGAATGAAACGCGATAATACCATGGCTTGGGAAAACTTTTGGTGATATTTAAATAAAATGAAACAAATAGAAAAACTGAATCCCTGCTTTATGCAAGAAAATTATTGCGTTTTTTCAATGATGTCCCATCACTAATTTATATCATTTTCGTAAAATAATTGAAATGTTTCTCCGGTCACCGGCCGATACGATCGCATTTTAAATTACATATATAAATATGAAATTTTACATTCAATATCGAGCCATCAAACCAAAATTGAAAATTATATTCGAGCTGACTTGACAATGAGAACCGTAAACAGATCCTAAGCTGTATGAAATATTTTTAAGGCATAGAACTACATGCACAGAAATATTTGCGACAAATAAAATGCAAGGAAATTGTAAATATTTCTCGTTTAGAGAACAAATCAATGGCTGAAAACACAATTAAGGGTTTTGTTCCTTTCTTTGTCACACGTTCTCGCTTCTTTTCTAAAATTATTCCTTGCAAAGCGGAAAAAGCTGGCCAGAAAAGTGCAATGAAGAACAAAACATGGAATACAGTGCAATGCAGTATTTCTAAAGCAGACACACTTTTTGACAAACATAAGCAGCAATATCGTTTTAGACACATCTGCCTGCGTATCTCTTCACCTTTCCATAGTGGGACTTTAATTACGTTTACGATCTCTGCTGTTAGCTATTGGAGCTGGAGCGTTGGCAATAGACGAATCATATCCTTGATCAAATTAAGCATACGCTCGCCTTTCGCTTTATGATATTCCAATAGTAAACGAATAGATCCTATAAGCGATGTTATACTAGCTCAAGATTATATGCTAACTGAGGGCGTATTGTGTGTGCTTGGTATGACTTGCGATAGAAACTTTTCGTAATGGCCATCGTTTAACGATAGATGAAACACAATCATTCACCATTTTTGTGCTTTTTTTCTCCAGATATAGTGTAAAGAAATCTCTGTTCAAGCAGACGACACTAAAAAGGTTTAAGACTGCAACTAATATGAGCTGGATTTATACGGAAAAGTATGGTTTACATTTGAATTTTCTTTTTAAATTCACTAAAGACAGGTCCGATTGTAAAATGTAATAATATTTACTTTTCGTAATCGTCCATTATAACGAGCTTCTGAGTAGTCAAAAAGTTGTATCTCATCAAAAAAAAGAGAGAAAAAAAACAATATCTGGATAATATTTTCGGGTGAATTAAGTTTTGAGCTTTTCCCTTCTCTCTTATATTGAAGTTAGTTTTAAAGTGACTGATCATTTTAAGTATTTTACTAACTGCCACAATTTTTTCACGCTCCCAGCAGCAGAATTTCGATAACGGTACTTTCTATCATTTATTTCAAAATTCCTATAAAATGTAAACCACATTTCCGGACAAAGTTATTTTTAAACCGTAAATAAAAGTAAAACTAATAAAAAGATAACGCATTGGTAAATATAATAGCATCAGAATACTGAGTGATTAGCTAATTATCGTCAACAACTCCGATTTTCGTTTAAACATTAAAATATTGCATAATAGAAAAGTTAATAAAGCGTTGTGGCAAGCAGTAAAACGATAGCTTATGGAACCACAACGTATGCACAAATATATCGTAAACGAAGAAATTTCATGCATTAAATACTTTTTGTAAAATTTAGTATAAGCGTTTGTTGAATAGTTCGTATAACGATTCATAGAAAACGGTTTGTTGAAAGTTTCATTGAAATTCTTAACTGAAACTGAAAGCAATTCTAACAACAATTTATATTAAAATTGATCATATTATAATGACACGAAATCGAATCCATAAAAATTGTTTTGCAAAATATTTTGATGAACTAAGAGATGATCTAAATGGATAGTGTTAGCTAATACGTAAGAAAAGATACCGTTCGATTGCAAGAAATTTAAGCAATAATGAAAATTTCTGATGCCCTTAGATAGCCGAACTTGCAAGCGCATTACATTGCGAATAAAAATCCCTAATTCGCATTTTCATCTGCAAAATGATAGATAGGGTGAAGGTATTTACTAGAGAATAAGCATACAGCGGACTTATTTCCAGGCTTGAGAACGAAAATCGGAACGTAATTATTTAATTTCATAATCAATATGAGTTTCGGTAACTCATTTTGAATTTATTTGATAAAACTTCGGGCCGAGTAAAGATTGTAAAATATTTTGCAATATATGTGTATGCGTGTATGTCGCGGCTATTTCACAATGTTGTTTATTTAGACGACGTATAAGGGACGCAATGACAAGGGTTACCGCGTATGAATTTTTACTTTTCCATTTTCATCTTACGTTCCTCCTGTAAGCATGAGTTAAATTGATTTACAGCCAAGAAAAAAAAAAGCGAAAAGTTTCCAAATTTTCTTTAAGGAAAGAAAATCCGAATGACTACATTTTCGTTTTCGTTGCTTGGTTTCTGTTGCAATCGACAATAAATCTATTGATTTGAAATGTATTGTGCAGTGAAATTCTTATTCACGACAACGCTGTTACGTACACGTGTGTAATGCAGGAATAACGATTATTTGCTCTTCTTTTTTTTTTTTTGGGCTTTTTTTTATTTTGTTCTTGTTAACTGTGCGTGCGAAAGATACATGAGCAGTAGCAACAGAAGCAGTATTTTGGTTTTCTTTTGTTCTATCTTTTTTTCAATTTTTTACTTTATCTTGTATTCGCTTGTTCGCTTGTAGCTCACTTGATTTTCGTTCTTTTCTGCTGAGTTTGTTCGGTTCGGCTTTCTTCGTGAATTTAGGGTTCGTTCTTTTTTTTTCTTTTACTTTAATGCCTAAGTTTACATGTGGTTCGCTTTGTTTGCTTTGTTATGCATATGTATGAGTAAATCATGCAACATCAAGCGAAGTTGCATTTATTGCATTCACGTTTATTCTTGCTTTGAAAGCAATTTTTAATGATTTTCGTTTCGTTTTCCTTTTATCCAATTCGTATAGGTTTGTGAATGCTATTTCTGTATATGTATATATATATATATATATATATATATATATATATATATATATATATATATATGTGTGTGTGTGTGTGTGTGTGTGTGTGTGTGTGTGTACGTGCATTTGTTTACATAAAAGTAAATAATGCTGTCAGGCATCTGAGCTAATTCTTCAAATCTTTTAAGAGAATTTTTGTTTTAACTCTTTTTTTTTTTTTGTTATTTATTTTTTAATTTAATTACATTCCCCGAATAGAACACTTTTTTTAAAATACAGAATAACAAAGTTGTAAGTAACTTGCTCTTACCCACCGACTCGCAATCAATAGTTGTTGTTTTGTTTTTCCGGGGACGCGTTTTCGGAAACGTTAGGTTTGGTAAAGGGTTACATGATTTATATTGATCACTTTGATTCTAGGCGTCTCAGGCATCGAAAAAAGTTTCGTAGCTTGAGAAGAAAGCAATCTTTGGCAGAGTAATTTTATTTTGATTTTTTATGTTTTTTCCTTAGATAGGAACAAATTCGTTTTGTTTTTTCTCTCTTTTCATTCTATTTTATTGTATTTTGCCAACTATTTCTAGTTCGATTTATAAGAAAATAAGTACCACACACCACACCCCTTTCTTTGTGAAAGTCTTGCTCTCAATGCCAAAAAGTAACACGCTCTTGATTGTATATTCATACGTCCTTCCGTTTCCTATTAGAATGCTTACGAATGCATAAGACGACGAAAAGAACTGAACTGCCAACTGCAACGACCGCCATTACCAAAATGTAAGTTTTTGCAATTTTCCAATCAACTTTTAAGAAGTGACTGCAAACTTATCCTGAAACATTACCCAGAGACGCCATGTATTATACAAATTCTTGATCATCGTGAGATTCTGCATCAATTTCTTCTTGTCAATACGTGTACCTGTCTGTGCGCCGATGTACCGTTTGATGTTTCCACTCTCATATTTACACGTATTGTAATTTTTCGATTTCTTTATTCTATCGCCGAAATGATTTTCCGAAAATCCTTGCAAATACCTACGTAACTCCGGCTGCCGTCAGATTTTCATTTAACGACTTATGCTGGTTACGTGGATGGTGTGCCATTTTAAAATTTGATAACCGATCTCACGCATAGATGGAATACGTAGCTCAATATTTCTCAATACAAATAAAACAATAAGGCTGCATTATCTCCATAAGCTATTAAAGGATCTTAAGTGGAGACATTTTTTTAATTAATTAATTATTTTTTTAATTAATTTAAATTTATTAAGTAAAGCTCTGCTGTTATTATTTTCTCCATCAAAAGTAATCAGTTTAATTGAAATTGTGACAGTCTATGGACTATTGGCCGAAATCATGACGGTACCATGGACATAATCAGTCATTTGCTCAGTAGTTGCATTCTTCAAAGGACCAACAGGCGAATCATTATGCAATCGATTAAACGATCTCGTTGATGCAAACCATTGATGTTTCTGAATATTTTCAGTACTTTCCGTTGTCCTTTACACTGTTCATTTGTCAAAGAGTTTCAGCATAACACGATTTACATTACGATCACATCTTTTTATAACAAATTTGATATCGCAATGAGCGTCATAGGCTTACAACCGAAAAGTATTTGGACAGGAATTTGTTTATTGATTTTGATATTTGATCTCGACGGACTAGAGTGGCTCGCGGCCGACCATAACATACTTTACATTATTTTTCATATAAGGATTTTTCCACAGTGCGTTATCGAAAAAGTGCTCAAATCCGAATCATTTTCAATAGTGTTAGTCAGTCCTTGGGACAAAACAAGTCAATGTATCAATTTATTTGAAAAATTGCGATCTGTACCTTGGACAGCACAAAACAAGAAGAAGGATAAACGGACAAGTAACTTTAGAAGGATTCAGTAAGTGGTTCCAAGTCGATGGGTATTTTTAACGCCAACCTGCACGCAAGAACCTCCAAATTTAGCATTAAATTCGAAGCCGATAGCTTCATTTGTGCGGTCAGTAGAATTTTTACAACACACATTACACAGATACTAGAGTTTTGCATAAACATTCCTTCAATGCATGGGTCGTAAAGCAGGTATCAATGTTATGTTATACTGCAGTTGCTGTAATTCTGAAACGATATGCTCGGTCCCTCGACGCAGCTCTGTCCTAAACTTTGAATCGATTCCTTTTCGACTATGAGTCCGTAAGGCGCATCGTGATAAAATTTGTTTAAAAAAACGAAAACGAGGATTAACTTTTACGTCATGGGTAACTGTATATTTATAATTTTGTTTTTTTTTGTATTTTAATATTATTTGTTAATTTAAAGTAATGTAGAGACAAAAAATGTAAGGTCAAAATGCAAATGAATTCACGCGATCCGATTGGGGTTAACGGGATGAGAGAAGTTGCATTCAATTTATTTGAAACGTTTTAACAACTGCCGCTAGGTAATGTTGCATTTGATGACAACACGTGAATCAAAATCGTTTGATCGATATACATAAATCGTGTATACGTGTACTCTGTAAAAAAGTATCCGGAAATATTAAGGAGAAAAATGTAATTAAAACGTTGTAATTTTAAGCAAGACTGTAATCACAAAATACTCTAAACTCCATTGCGTAGAACCAACCATAAAAATTAATTTTCAATAAGATATGTTCTTGGCCCAAAGTATGTCAATGCAGTAAATGGTTGTTCCGAAGGAGAATACAAGAATACATGAATAAATGTCAAACGGATTGACGGACAAACATTATTAAATGTATGCAGAGTCATGTCCTGGATTGATTGATTGGTATAACAAAAGGCATATCTTATGCCCGCCCAAGTATTGCATAGTTGCGCGTAAACTTCAGTGGTTCTTCCTATAGTAACGTAACGTAGTAGTGGTAACGATGTGGTCTAGCATCTGTCAGATTGAAAGCGCTTGAAAATTAAGTCTTTACCATTGCGACAAAAAGTTTATGATACACGTATTAGCTAAAAATATCCAATCAAAAAGTTGACATATAGAAGAGTGTAGAGAAATTCTGCGATGTGTTTATCAAGCATTAGCACCTTGACCGAAGGATGTAATAAATGAAATAAATGCTAATGAACAAAATAGCATGACCCCAATGTAAAGTCGTTCGCTTTCCAAAATATCGAAAGCAGAGCAAGAGAACGAATTGGAATCATTTGTTCGGATCACCCGAACATGTTCTCTGTACGCAACAAGTAGGATGGAAAGGAAGGAAAGTTTTATTAAGACTAGTTTCGATTATGGAGATTTGTTTCCGTTTGAAGAGAGAATTCTTGGCTTTAGGTTTTCTTTTCTTTTCTTTTCTTTTCTTTTCCGTCTTACATCTTTAACGTTAACGGTAGGTTTTGTTAGCTACAGTAAAGTAGTACGAATAGGATTTCAGGCGCTTCTTCTTCAGGCGCACGTCTGAATGCATAAGTGATGAGCTAAGACACGATATTGAATAATTGAATTTATCAGTTTGCGGGGAAGCGTAGATACGTTGTAGGGAACTAGTTTGCTGCGTAATGAAAGATTATTCGATGTGATTGGTTAATGATGATGATGTTGATTATCATTTGCCGTAAGAATGTCAGAGAAAAGATTGCTACCTTTTGATAAATTAGTTTAGATTGACAGATGGTTAACTAGTATTGCGCTACAGCATGATGTGTGTCAAAATTAATAACTGACTCATTTGTAGATGGTTTACGAAAACCACACACACATTTTTCGAATGGTTTTCATGGTCATCCATCAATTTTTTTGCTATTTGTTCATTTGTTCGTTGTGATAAATGGATTAAAGTTTTTGATAGTTTTCCATAAATTGTTAGGATATCTTTTTTTTCTCTTCACTTTACAGCAAATATGATCCTTGCGACGACACAATATACCGTAAAAATCACTGTGTGGTATACTTAACCTAGGGAAAGATAAACACCTGGTACGCTGCTATCGATCCATAAGCTTACATTCGATCACGTGCAAGCCATTTGAAAGACTTCCAATCAACAATATTACTCTCTGCAATCTCTCTCTCTAGATGCAATATGCCGAGTACCTATATGAAGCCAAAGTTTTTATATAGAAAATACACGTTCATTAAAACAAAGCGTCGCCCATCTCAAGCAACACATTTTTTTCCCACCTATTTGGCAATTTCTCAATGCCAAGACAAGAAACTATTGCTCTTTTTACTTCGGTCTTCGAGATGCTTTCGTACGAAGCGAAGCCCTGCTCAGGAAATGCGTGCCCCATCGATGCAAGCAAATAGTAGTTTGATGAGTCAGTCGCATGAGCTGGCACTGCCCAGTTGAGTGCTTCTAACGTGAATGGATGAATGAATGGAATGATGCTGACTTTTATCAAACTTTAGTGAGATGTCTTGGGCGAACTGTTCAAATCCGTTAATTGTTGTTGTTTAACATTAGCACATTCAACCGACTTTAACAGTTTTCACCAAACAGAGAATATCGTCTTCCTGCCAAAGCAATTCAGTCTCGACGTCGATGTGGATGGTATCGCTGAATTTATTCATAACTTTTAAGGGTTAGAATTCTCAAAATAGATGCACTTTGCGTTTTCAATGCGGATACGATGTGTCGTTCGGTCATGGAAAGACTCCTCCCCGAAGAATGATTTTTATTTGGCACACAACTTGTCCAAGCTAAAAAAAAAAAGGTCAATCTCAGGCATTATACATTATGCCCTCTTCACATAATGTTAGGGTCATCTATGGGGAAATATCGACTTGAATTTTACATATCAAGTAATGCAACGGCATTAATTTAGATTTAGACAATGCTACAGTGCAACTGAAGAAGTTCACCGCATTGCACCGCATTTTTAAGAACAAAAGCCTTCGAATCGCGATACTGAGATGCAAATTCAAATATATTCACACAAAAATTGTCAATCCTTTGTCATCGTTGGAAGCATATCGTTACTTTTCAGACGATCTAAAGCGTATTATTGTGTTAATGTAGTTGAACGGGAAAGAGGTCGGCATCAGATGGATGTATCGGAACTTCGTAGAACTTTTTCATTTTTTGTAACCTACACCATCAGCGGTACAGTGGATCTTAAGTATGTGCGAACGAACATACCAACTAGAAGCACTTAAGATATATAGACCCATATTTTCTTATAATGATCGATCGAAAATCATTTTCTGAATCGATCTAAGCTTGTCTGCCGATCTACCCGATTGATGTCTGTCTATCTATTATTGCGTTCAATCTACAGAACTCAATTTTCGAGATATTTCAATGAAATTTGATACACTGCAGTGTCTCGGCTCAAGGGTAAACGCTATTGCAAATGGTTCGCATCGGATCGTTTTTAGAAAAATCGTTACATTGAGGAAAAGTGCAATTTTCAAAATTTCTCGACAAATCTCACTATTTCGATATTCTAAATTGATATGAGAAATTTGGGTCGGCTAGAGAAAGTTTTTGAACCCCCTGCCATATAACTATTCCTAAGAAGACTGAATCTTTATACGGTAAAAAGGTATAAATTTCAATACTTTATCGTGAAAGTTGGTGCATGATAGCAAATTGACAAGAAATCAATTTTACTGAATTTGGACCACATACTCACGAAATGTGTAAAACCTTATATGGCCAAAAGACCCTAGTGTTATTGTTTTATGTATATTGACGACATGGGTTCGTTTCTTGAATTTCACTCCCTATAAGATCTCGTATGTGAATAGTAAGACCTCCAGAAAAAGTTTTAAGTTAATGTGTGATGAAAATTGGTCCGCACTAGCAATTTAGTAAAAAATTAACTGTAGGGAATTTGGAGTGCGTAGATCTATTTTTTAGATCCCAACATGTATAAAGGTTGTTATCATGAAAGGCAAGATATTTTTAGGAAGTAAATTATGTTATGCGATGTTTTGCGAATCCTCCAATACGCAGTCATTCATGAAAACTATGCCTGTTATACGAAACCGAGTGAATAACTATGCTACCCGAATTGGTATAGTGTATCTAAAGGTTGGCCTTATCCGATTATCAAGCTCTAAGTTGTTTTTAGTTTATTGCTGTTTTTTTATGATTGTCTTATAACAATTTCTATTCGTATTCCATTGCTGCTCTTCTCTTGCCACTCTTCTGTTGCCATTCTTTTGCTGCGACCATCTTCGGCTATCTATTACGATATTTTTGTATTATCACCCTTCATATTGCTATTGCATTATTATTGCTCATGCGACTATTTATTGATATAGCTTTTGTATTGTGAGTGTATTGTTATTCCATAAGAACGGCTTCTCATGCCTGGACATGATTATTGCAATATCTAATATTCTTGCAGGGAACATTAAAAAAAGAATTGTTTTTTTGTAGAGCCCATCTAGGTTTTTTCTAATCTACACTTCTTCCTCTTAAGTGTTTACAATCTTTTAATCGTTTAATACTTTATCCTGCATTTTAAATGAAATAAACGATAATTCGGTTTTTCTTAAGTGTTGTTGTTGTTGTTGTTGTTTAGTCCTTTCTTTTTTTGTTTAGCAAAATAAAGCACATTTCATTTACAAATGTATTGTGATAATCGTATATATAAACATTTATAAGTGAGGATATCAGAGATACAAGTGGTATCTTGAAATACTTGTTAAAAATTACAAAAACAACAAAATTTAACAATAAAGTATATTTTAACAATTTATGAAAACCGTTTCATTCCCTTGCGTTTTCGTTTCCTATAAAAAAGCATTACTAACGTATGATAGATAATATTATGTATTATTTTATAAGAAAATTACATTAAAATAAAGAAAAGGATAAAATTAAAAATAAAAAAAAAAAAAGAAGAAATTTACAGATTATACGGTATAGTGAGAATAATTATACATATATATGTGCATGTTTTTATGTTCATGGATGCGTGTTTGGTTGCAGACTATGGCCTCAATCTGTATTATCTAATATGGCATCGATTAAGGCCACAACCTTTTGACGAAATCGGCGATTTTGTTTGCCCGACATTTCCTTCAAGAACGGATGCAAACTATTTAGAAACGATTGATCAGCATCTGGTGCATTGTTGTTTTGGTGGTTACTGTTGCTATGGTTATGAGTGGTTGTAGTCGTAATAGTGTTAGTATTGCTGCTGCTTGTTCCGGTCATTAAACAGTGGCGTTGATGTTCATGTTTACATTTAATCCATTCGGCAAATTCGGTTAAATCAACCGCAGGGACGGTACTTGTACTACGCTGTTGTTCCGCTGGTGGGAAAGAACCGCTACCACTAACGCAACCGCCTCCATTACTATTACCACCATTACCACCGCCGGCGCCGGCGCCACCGCCACCGCTACCGCCACCGCCACCACTACAGCCGCTACCATTCAATGCTGGATTAGTGGCCGAGGCAGAATTATGATTATTTGTGCTGCTAATGTGCCCTGCATTGGAACCACCGCCCAATATACTGCCAAATCTTCGTTGCAAATCCGATGTCGCCGATAGATTGGCAGACGCCGCAACATTACCTTGGTTAGCATTTATTATATCTTGCTCTTGTTTGATGGCGTGCAAACGTGGCATTGGCTGTGGTAAAGGTATTGGTGCATGTTGCCCACTCATACTAAGATTGGCTATCATGGCTGCGCCCTCATGCAACGATACCACGACATCTCCTTCCGCTATAGCCGCTACTTCCGTTGAGTTACTTGAATCTTTGGTTTCATCACTACTCACCACCGGCATCGGCATATTGCTAATGCGTGTCATAGGCGGTGGACTCGGTATATTGCCCTGGGCTGCTGCTTTACGTTGGGCTATTATGCTAGCGCTATTCTTTAATCGCGTTTTCGTGTAGGGTATAAGGAATTGTAAATATTTGGACAGATAGTATTTACGTTTACCGCGGCCAGTACTGGTACGTGAGAGTTTCAAGGATCGCAAGAAACTGCTACGTATTGTACGCCAACGTTCCCGACAATTTCGTACTGAAACAGTTGAAAAAATATTTCTTTTTATTACCAGAATTTAAAACTCGTGTCTATTGTGTTCTTTAAGAAACAAAAGTGGGAAAAAATTATTGATTTACAAGAAATAACGCCGAACACTTGATCCAGCATGTTGTTAATTTGGATTAGCTTTACGCGGTCATACAAGTTAAATTTGAAATGCAGTACGTAAGCGAAAGGGTAACTGACCGAAGGCATGGAAACTGCCCACAGCTACCAAGTACCTAACAATTGCATGGACAGATATTAGTAAGTGTTTTTCCTTTTTTTTGTAGACAGGCCCATGAGTTAATATTTTTATACCCTAAACAAGTTATGGTACAGAATATATTAAATTATTGCGGACGTATATAACATGTAGAAGGGCTTAAAAGAGACGCGCCGATCGATTCAGAATCATAATTTAGATTGATCAAAATCTGTCTGTCCGTCTGATGTCTGTGCATGTAAATCTGTGTTCAGGCTACAGGGCGCAATTTTTAAGATACTTGATCGATGAAATTTTGCACAGAGACAGTTTTTTAACCCAAGTAGGAATATTATTGAAAATAGTTCGGATTGGTCCACTTTTTCGACTGCTCGACATATAACGCCCTGTTGTGAAAAGTCATTATATGGGAAAAAATTGCAAATTTTCAAAATTTCTCGGCAAAAGTGGCTAAGTAGTAGTATTTCGGTATTATATATTGATATGAAAACGTTGGATCGGCTGGGGCCTCTCCTATAATGTAAGCTGAAGTTCATACGACAAAAAGATATAATTTTCAATGCTTCACGAAAAAAATCATATCATAACATAACACTGTGCCAAGTTTGGACCATCTCGGCCGTTTTTTTTTTTTTTGGATCCTACCCTAACAACGATTTTCACGAAAATTGAACTTTGTAGAGCAGAAAGATCTAGATTTCAACGAGTGGTGATCGAAATTGGCCCATAATATCATAGTAATTTCATACAAAAACGAACTCTACAAAATTTGGACCATCTACGCCTATTTTTGGGTCCTGCCCTACGTAAAGATTAAACTTATACTATATTAGGTTGCTTCCCCGTAAATACACACATGAAAAATATGCCTTTATATAGAAACAAGATATAATTTATGTTTTCTATAATAAACATAAGAATTGTGATAGACAATGTGGTGTAGGGTATTTAATAGCGAGCCTTACCCGACTATAACGTTCTTACTTGTTACAGTTATAGTTATTTCCTGAGAGACCAAATACTGAATTATTGTTCGTCACCCTCTCCTCGTTTACATTTGCATGTGTGTAGTCTAAAGTGAGGTTTGACTGTATTATTTTGTTCTTGTCCCGAAGAGATAGATTCAGATTCGTTTTTCATAAAGCTATCCGATTGAATGGAAGATGACAAAATGTGAAGTGAATCAATGCATTGGAATCAATGCATTAAAAGGGAGAAGACTTTTCTCGAAACTTGCGTTTCCATCATCTTGACATTCGTAAAAATTTTTAATGTATATATAGAGTTGACAGTTGACTAATCAAAATTCTTTTTGACATAAACTTCTGGAGTACTTTCGCGCAATACTTTCATAGTAAATTCTTTATAATTGAATATCTGCCGAGAATTACTAGCTATAGATAAAATTATTGTCTACACTGCACGCACGAACGGACTAATAAAAGTTGCTATACAAATTCAGAGAGTTTTTTATATTCTGTATTTTGTTGCTTTATTTACCATGAGCGGAAGATAGCTGACTGGGATAAGTAACATTTTTATGCTTATATGTTTTTTTTTTTTTTTTGCTTTTTCCGATTTATTTATTTATTGATATAGAGGCTTTTTATACCCAAGACCACTTGTTGTATAAGAGTATGTTAAGTTTGTGCTGTTGTATGCAACACACAGAAGGATTTGAGATAGACCCCGCTTTCATTATATTGGACGATTGAGAAACACTTTCTGAATTGATCTAACCCTGTCTGTCCTTCTGTCTATCTTCTTTTCTTATGTTCAACCTATACGGCGCAATTTTTCAGATAGTTTGAAGATATTTGATACAAGGACCACTTGTTCGATCGCTTGCAATATGACGCCTTACTTTGAGAAGTTATTTTATAAATAACTAGTGGGATCGTGTAGGGTATTTTTCTAATTTTCTCTCTTTTACTCTTAAAGTTTTCTTTCGTTCAACTTGAATGCATAATTTCATAATAGAAGTGTGGTGTCAAGGGTATCTTTCAATTGCTTAATGCGATGATAGCTTCATCAAGCTTTTTGCAAATGATCAACAGACAGACAAAGACCCATAACGAAATTAGATTTAGAATCTTTAAAAATTAAAAACTTAAAAAAGATAATTTGGAGGAACTTTATTGTAAATTTTTAGATTTCATCATCTCCCACCAAGAAAAGGTCGAATTATTAGTTTGATCAATTAATTCGTAGAACTCGATCGTTTATTGACAGTCGGCACAAGTGCAATTAGAGAGGCTCAAGTGAATTGTGCAATGAGCAAATTAAACAGAAAGTAAGTGAAGTCGAAAACCCTGATGGCAGCTCTAAACCTGGTCACATTGACAATAGTTTTGATCCTAGTAGGTAGCGAGCTTTAGAGCGTTGTAAGAGGAATAGTCTCCAATGATCTTAAATACTTATTGTTGGCAAGAATTAAATTCATCGTTCGTATGGATCTAACGAATTGGACTTTCTCATATAGATATTCTGGCGGACAAGTATAAATAAGCTGACGATCAAAGATCACATTTCCCGTATTAAGAAATAATGGAAGAGAGACGTCTTTGGGATGTCTTTAATGGTTTAACGACGGTAAACTGCCTTGTCGGTTTAACCCCACGTTGCCCGATGACACACAGGCTAATTTTGCATAAGCGGCGCCCTCCAGAGAGTTAGACAATCCCTATTAGCTAGGCGCCTAAACTACACTGCAAGATCAGAGTCTAAAACCTTTCACGATAACTTACGATATTCTATACGTCTTCGATACGCTATTTATGCTTATTGAAGACGTATGTATGTAGCACATTTATTGACGGCCAACTGTAGTTTCCTACCTGAGATATAATCAAGCTTGCCTTGTACGTTATTGCCAGGCAATAATAGTACGAACAAGTCGAACACAGGCAGAGGATAGCCAAGCTTCTTTTAGATTATTATGTATGAGCATAGCCATCAGCACTTAAACGCGACTTAATTGCAAAATTAAGATTGGAAATCTGGGAAAATAACCCTAAGAAGAGAATCAGAATCATAAGCACTAAGTGATTTTACCATAACTGTAGTTTTTCTCGAATTTATTTCCCTCCCGGAGACATATATCGCATAAATTACTTAGCAAATACTTGTTTATTTTCTGTTCTTCTATTTTGATTGACTCATGTTTATATCCCACACCATAAAGGGTATATTAAGTTGATACGAACCTGTGTAACACGGAGAAGAGCTTAAGAAAAATCCAACTTTTATTATACCAATCGATCGGAATCGTTTTCTAAATTGATCTAAGCTTGTCTACCCGTCTGATGTCTGTCTATGTATATTTATGTTCAAGCTACAGGTAGCAATATTTGAGATATTTTGATGAAATTTACTACACTGACGTGGTTTGTCCCAGACATGAAAGCCATTCGAATTTGTCGAATCGGACCATTTTTTGCCACCACATGCCATTAGACGGCTTATTTTGATAAGTCATTGTTATATGAATATATCGAACTATAGGTGTAGGTGTAGGGTGTATTTATTTGCAATAACCACATCGAAAATTTTTATTCTATTACTTTGCTTTCCATCTCAAAGAAAATGCGTGAATAAGCTTTTGTGCTAGGTTTTTCGAGCCTCAAGACAATGGGGCCCGATTTCTGGTTTAAGCGGGAGATTTAAACACGCCTAAAAATGCCGCATCAAGCCACATAGGCCCATACAATGATGTTATTATTTAGCAGATGCTATGGCTATTGGTGTTCCAAACTCATTTTCTTACTTGTCATCGCTGATCGCGTGACTTTTTTATATCTTGTAGTGTGCGGCCCTTCGGCGAATTACATGCCATTTTCAATTTCGAATTATTTTTGACGTGGCAACTTGCAAGTGTTATGGTGACAATGTTTAAGAAGCAAAAGCTGCAGTCGGTTTTTATTATCATTCGCTATACACTGGCAGACTGTGGCTTGCAAGTGCATAAATAAAATCATTAGAGTTTTTAATAAAATTACTCTGAAAACCCAAGAAAATCGGTCAAACCTCATGTTCGAGCGCACCGACTGAGAGTTAAAAGCAGCTTTTAACCTGGCGGTATAACTAGACATTTATTTTTCCCAAAACGCTGTTGGGTCGACTAATAGAGCTAATGAATGCCTTAACGAATAATGTTGACTGAATGTGTTTCTTTTTTTTTTGATCTGCAAGTGTTGCTATGAATGTGGATGACGCTTACATAGCAAGTGATACGCGCCAGTTCTCACATGGCTCTAGTAGATGATTGATTTAAAATGTAACCTACTATTGAAAAGCTCTGCAAATGCGGCTCTTTATGGTACATATATACATATGTACACTATGCGCGAAACTAAACAATTTCATTACGAATGTTGTTTGAATGTTAAGACATTGTCGTATTTTCCTATCCACCGGTGGTGGGCTCTGAGCAAACTCAGCTAAGAACAAATATTTTATCACAAGATCACCTTAATATTTGAATATTTGGCCAGACAACAAAATCTGCTTTACTACTGATCCAAACAAGAAAACAGACGGCAATTTTTTTTGTTATTTCATTCATTCATTCATTCATTCATTCATTGCAATTGAATATCTCCCATGTAACAGGCTATTGAATGCATCTAATCCTCACCTTAAAGCATGAAAGTGTTATAATGCGAACAAAAACCAAAAGAAATATCTTTCAATATACACTATTAAGAACTACAACAGCGACAACAACGACAACAACAACAACAACAACAACAACAACAATAAACAAGTAGTGACAACATATTTGCTTAAAGCAAAAAAGACTAAAGTAAACAACTATGTATGTATATATGATCTTGCATGCATTTACGCAAGCAAGCATCTTATTATGAGCAAAAGGCAGAGTGTAAAAAAATAATTCAATAGAACATTAATGAGACAAGAAGCGTAGCATTTTTTCTATTTGATAAAAGTTGCAAAAAGCTTTTTTTCTTGTTATTGTTGTTGTTGTTGGTGTTGGTGTTGGTGTTTTTTTCCAATACACTATACTTAAAGGTAAAAACTCAACAAAATACGAACAAGAAAAATACAAAGCTAAATAGCCATACACATACACACACACAAATTGATTAGCACAAAGAAAGTTTAGTAACGAAATAACGAACATGAGAATGTAAGAGCAGCACCTAAGACATTGAGGACGAGCCGAAGCGGAACGAGAGAGATAGAGAGAGATAGAGAGAGAGAGATAGAGAAAAAGAGAGAGAGAAAAAAATAAAAATTTGCTTACAGTGAGGCAACACTAAATATCGCAATCAGCAGCGGATTTTGCATTTGCATATATATTCCACCGGTATATACCTATAGGTTGGTTGGTTAGTTGGTGAGTTGGTTATCTGTCAGAAGAAAAGCTTTTTGCGTCATTTGAAACAAACATGAATTGTATGCAAAAGACGATACAGCACTTTTGCTAAATGAGTTATAAAGACTGGAGGAGAGTGACGTTTTCGTTTTGTGAGTAGCAACGAAAAGCTATTTATTTATACCTGGTGCACAAGCCAGCTTTGCTTTGCATGCATTTGCACGCACACCCACAAACGTATACAAATACAAGCATATGCTTGCATGCATAAGCAATTTGACTGAATGACACATGGTTAGTATGACATTTCATCAATTGCATGATTTATATATGCATACATATATATATATATATATATATATATATGCATCTATGCACATACGCGTAAGCAAGTACTGACGGATAATCGTACATACTTACATATATATATATATATATATATATATATGCATTATAATGTTATACATACACATATAAATATACAACATATGTGACTCTGTGTCTATCACGCTTGTATGAATGCATGTATGAATAAATAAGAAGTAAACTGAATCATATGCATGCAGAAGCTTTTGTTTTTATGTATTTTTATTTTTTTTTTTTTTTCTTTCTCTTCTTTTTTAGACAATAAACACAACACAAATTACGTCGTATGCATTTTGCATTTAGTGACCATGACGAAGCTAATCGAATTTTGTTGTATTTGTTTGGTGTTTGAAAACAACAAAAAGAATAAGTCAACCATATTTCATTGGAGACATACGCGCAAAAATCCAATTAGGATAATAGAGACGATAATGCATTTAAAGGAGATTTTTATCATAACGTATACGAATGCATTGAAATTGAAATTAAAGAAATTTAATGCAAATATGAAATCAACGGTCGTTTTACTATACTTTTACTAACAAAATGTAATTACGATCGTCAATATAGTCAATTGAAGCGAATTTCGATTCGACATATATACATATACATATACATATACATACATTATCTGAAGCAATTATAAAAAGGTTATTATTATTCATTCATTCCCATGTTTAGTAAGAAGCTAAAAATCAATTCGCTGCATGTGTCGACTAATAATAGTCCCATTGTAGCAATTCAACAGTTAATAGCGTAATCAATGAAAATAACTGTTTTTGGCGAATAGCTTATGGAAATAAACAAGCGCCATGCGCAGCGAGGCTATTACAACTCGACATTTATTATGTACAAATCGCGCACCTCAACTCCCGATCAGCCGATCCCAGGTGACTGTCTTTTTTATGTACTGTCTGTAACTATCTCATACGGCCAGACTGTTAAGTTTCTATGCAAAATACATTGCAAACAAGCCGCAGAGATGTCCAGTTACCAAGAACAAGATATTATCAAGATATTCCAGTCAACATTAAACTCTACAGTGTACGCATACACACGGCTGTCTTCACTTTTTGCATATTAGTCGATTTGCATTTTTTTTTTACACGACTCACGAGACTGAAAGCTGAAATATGCGAACAGAGATTTTAACAACAAAAAGAGCTAAAAAAATGGAAAGCGTTATCGAAAAACATACTATTCCATGATTGAATGACCCTGTATCCCCTTTTCAATTCTGAATTAAAGTAAACATCGCAACAACGTCAAGGAAACGTAAAATAAATATCGCGATGTCATCTTAAAAGAAACGCATCACGATGCTGATGCGCTCTTATATGAAGACGCTATAGTAGCTAAGAATTTCAAATTTTTGTGAAGGAGTAAGTAAGTCGGTCAAACTCATTTGCGCACGTACGATTTCCAATCGAAGACTTAAATGATTGACACGACAATATTTTGAAATGAAGCTTTTCTTATGCTTTTTTTCTTCAACTTTTCAGATCAGACGATTCGCACACTATAACATGAATAATGATGAACGCTTGTGTTTGTAGGTAACAACTTTCCATCTTTACAAATTGACGATTCGAATTACCCCCCTCGCTGAACGCCCCACCCTATAATTGGCTAAAGAAACTTCCTTCACATTACACACACAATGAGTTTTTCAACAATAAGAGGATTTCCAATGACCTGAATGATGATGAGTTTCCACCTTCTTAAAAGCTCAATACTTTTCATACTATATAGTTTTATGTATATTCATAGTAATATTTTACTGATACGCTTAGAAGAAAGTCCCTTTCGCAGTGTTGAAATTTTCATAACAACAATTAGTGCTTCGTTCGCTGTTCCGGGAGATTTAGCTAATACATATATATCTCTATTGGATTAAAAGTTTTCATACTATGTTTGATTTCGTTTGTAAATATAATATAATTAATTGAAATTGTAAATGTACACTATATATTCGGACAAGAAAACATACACATACACATACATATGTAAGGAATATTAACGAAAATAGAATGATTTATTTTTTCCATTTTATTATCTACTATTTATTTCAATTGTATATCATATATTCGGACAAGAAACAGCACATTAAAATTTAAATCACCTTAAAGCATAGAGAACAAACTCTTATTCCTTATGTTGATAATTGTTATTTATTAATAATTGCAAATGTAAATTATATTTCCGGATAAAAGAGGAAATATTGAATTTTCTCTCGCTGCAAATGAAGCTAGTTAAGGGAAGTGCACGTAATATGGAATTGTGAAGAGTTATGATCGTAAATGAAGCAAACGATATCGATATTTATCTTTACCAACTGTATATACATACGTAGTTTACACAGATTTCAATACAAAACTAATATATTCTCCGCGATGGGTATAATAGAGTCAAAGTGAAAAATGAAACGAGGACAATGATGATATCTTTTATAAGTAAACAATTTGTGAGCCAATGCGCACACTTGTACATATGCATGTGTGTGCATAGTACATTTGCTTGCACATATCAGTGCTACTATGCGTTGCATGGACAATGCGAATGTTCCAAAGTCGAATAGCGTAAATGCAGTCAGTGCCTTAGGCGAAAAGTCAATTTACACACACAGCCAACAAGCAACAATACTAATAACCACAGCAACAAAAAGCTGCAAATGAAAATCGGTAAACTTTGGCACAAATTTTTTGAAAAAGCGAAAAAGAAAAAAATTTCAGAAATACGTACACAGAGCACATAACACAAAAGCCATAATTGACTGAGAGAAAGAAGAAGGACAAACATAATGCAAGTGCTTTAGTTAACTGTAAAGCCAAAGTGCGTGAGTAATTTTTCTACAACAACGGCATGGCATATACGAGTGTGGATACATATACCCAATTTACATATATACAAATATATTATTACATATGCATGGATTTGTCGTAGCAGGTCTATGGTAGCGAGGCGAAATGCCACAGAAAGACTATGCAAACGCAATAAACTGTTTTTCTTATTGCCTTAGATTTGAATGAAATCGTAAAGAAGTTATCAAAAGCAAAAATGAGCTTTAAATAAACGCTTATATATATTATATATATATATATATATATATGTGTGTATATATGTTTGTTTATTTGCGTGCACGTATTATAAAATAAAAATCATTTTCTATCAATGTCGTGTAACAGCAGTAATAACCGCATTCGCAGTAACGCACATTAAATAGCTAACAAAATGCTAAGCGAATGCACCTCTGTGTGTGTCATAACCAATGCATTTAAATGATACGCTAACATTTCTGCCGTGATTATGGTTGAATGGCAGCGGGGCGGGAAAGCGTCGGGAAGCAAAAGAACTATAAAGAAACACACGTACGCACAAGTCAAAGACACTTAGAAATTAATGTACGGCACTTACTGCCACAAATACATACGTATATGTATATATACATATTTACGTGCGAGCTTATTAGCCAACTAAGTTAGTAAATAATCAGCTGAGTTTTGTTTTGTTATATATGAAAAAGTGGATCATCATTTTTGCTTTAGGAAAAGAAAAAAAAAAAAAAACAAAAAAAAAATTACTTACCCGTGTCTTTTGTTTCATTCGCCACCTCTTGCCAGGCCTTCTGTATTTCATCCTTTTTGCTATACTCGGGCAGTGTGGAATTCCAAAGACACGGTTTTGATTCCACCAACTGCACAAATTTAACATTAAATACGGGATCATCTTTGCGGCTGCTCATGCTGCTGTTGACAATTTGGCTAAAGCAAGATGGTGTTATTGTGGCAGCGACAGCGACAGCGACAGCGTCAGCTTCAACGTCAATGTGTTGATTATTGTTGTTGTTATGATGATTAATGATGATGGCGGTATTAGGTGCTGCAACACTTGCCGTACCAACACCAGCCGCAATAGTTGATAACAAGTCGGTCGTCGTTATGTTGTTTGTTGTTTTGTCTAATTGAAAACGCAAGTGTCTTTACAGAACTAGTCAGTTGTTGTGTGGGGTAACCCTGTAGATTAGAGCTGACACAGTCACTGCTAATAGAAGAAAATTTTCTTCAACTGCTTCTGTGTTACATGAGGGAAACAGAATGACTTGATGCTATTTCTCTATTTCTTCTTATCGTTGTTGTTGTTGTTGTTTTCTTTTTCGTTTCAATACTATTATTATTGCTGCTATTGTATAAGCATATGGGAATAGAAGAGCGCGCGCGTTATAATAATATGCTGCCTGTGTGCATATTAGAATATGATGAAAGCAAAAAACAAAAGCAACTTGACTCAACGACTGTTGAGTGCCAACTGATGCAACTGAGCACAGAAAAGCGCGCAAAAAATACACTACTACTACTACTGTATGCTCACATCAAACACACACACACACACACACACACACACATGCAAATGCTTATACATGTATATACATATATATATATATATATATATATATATATATATATACCTATATATATATATAGCGATATGCACATATTAAAAACGACACCTAGCTAAACTATCGTGAAAAAGCTGTTAATGCAGTTGCCGCCGTATTCTGCTGCAATTGCATGCATGCGAAAATAAATTTTAGAAGGCTACTCTGCTTGCCTGCTATTGCCCGCCCGCCTGCCTGCCTGCATGTCCGAATTATTATGCGTCTCCACATATACTTATGCATGTATAAGTATTTACTCGGTGGCGAATGAGAAACATATTCTATATAGGGTAAAGGAATAATTGTGAGACCAACATTTGTGCCGATAGCTGAGGATATTGCAAATGCTGCTTGCTTTAAAGCGTTTAAAAGAAAATTTCGCCAACAAAAATCTTCCCTTCAGAATACGAAAAGCTTTACACTTGATTTGATTGTACGATTCATATGCAAATACTTGCTGCCAACATATGCATTTTTCTCATCAACCCACCAAAGCTGAAACTAGCAAAAGCTTTTTTCTTACTAAAAGCAAAACATTACATTAAAATGACGTCATTTCTTCTTCCAGCTTTTTTCGTACGTTTCTTTTTCGTTTTTTTTTTCATTTTGTTTCAATGACAGCATACAACATTTGCAGTACGCTCTTAGATAAATTCAACGGTAAATGGAATTAGAATAATTGAAGAAAAAAAAAAAGACAATTGCAACAACAAAAATGATAAATTTTAGTTTACCACCGCTTAAGCTTTACAATTTCACCCTTTCTCACACTTCTCTCTCTCTCTCTCTCTCTCACTCTTTCTAATTCTCTCGCTCGCCACATATCATATTCGAATTCTCTTTGTTTCTCTCACTTTTTTCTGTTTTTAGCATTTACTCTCAAATTTTCTCTTTTTCTCTTTTTATCTCTTCCTCTATAATTTCTAATATTATTATTCTCGCATACACCACGCGAAATAAACTTTTGTGCACTATGTTTTGTGTTAGTTAGTTAGTTAGTTAACAGGGAATTGTGTCGTGGTCACTCTTGGTCATTACTTATGCATGTATGATATATAAACGGCCAGCCAGCCAGCCAGCCAAGTGTTTGTGTGTGTGTGTGTGTTTGCCATCATTTTATTTTGCATAGTTCTCTATAACTTTTGTCATATATATGAGAAACACTGACTACACACAAATTAAACGCAGCGCAATTTCGCATAGGAAACTTTGACTTTTATATAGTGGGTGTTGTTTTTGCTCTGTTTTAAGTTAAACTAGTTGGGTTAAGTTGGGTTAAGTTCTTGCAATCAAAGTGCGAAACTAATAGAGTTACCAACTATTATATACACGTCGTACCAAACTCTTATCTAGTCACTCCACTCCATATAGAGGCGGCAGTGATCTCATAGAGAATACAAAATTCTTACATTCTTAATTAGTGTGAAATTGTTAGGGCACTTTATCTACATGGACCCTCTATCCAACCATTCGCTCTTAGTCTTTGAGGAAGAAAAGCCGAACAATTTAGAAAATGCAACGACATCAAGAAATTCTGTCAAAATGCTTTTATAAAAATATACATACATATATGTACGTACGTACGTATGTGTGTATGTATGTATGTATGGATGGATGGATGGATGTATTCATGTAATAATTTACTTTTCAAAAAGTCTACTCAACTTTTTTAAATTGAAATTTTTTCGAAAATATTCGAAAATAGCTTTCTTGGAAAAAAAAACAACAATAATTTCGAAAAAGTCTGAGTATTTCAAATCGAGCAATTTCAAGCTTAATGATTTCAATCTAACGCAAAATCCAAATGCAACCAAACACATGAACGCAGGCAAACACGTACGCCATCGACAAGCAAAACAAAACTAGAAGATATAGAAAAAAAAAAACTAGAAATTTTGCAAAAACAAAACGCAGCTTAAATGAAAGTAAAAATTACAACAACAAAACGCAGCTTCCAATTGAAAAATGGGTTTTATGGAATGACCATTCCACTCCAAGATAATTGCAAGCGGAAAATCTTACAAAAATGATATGCCATGATGTCGCGGACATGAAGAGCAAATACCATCAGACAAAGTTCTGTTCTGAGTTTCAAAATAAAAATCGTTATTAAGTGTTGTTGACTGTTTATGCGTTTTGCCTTTTTTCGCTTTGCAAATACAAAACTTCCTTTAAGAACAACTATTAAACATTTGGACACGAAAATAAGGTTGGATTTTAGCTATTGGAAATAAAATGGGCAGTTGAAGAGTTTATTTTTTTTTATTTTATTTAAGTGTTCATTAGACAAAAAAAAAGATCCGTACAAAATATTTTATTCAACTTGTTACCCATCATTGGTTACAACTTTTGCTATACTTTTAGTTAATACATATACATATATACATATATAATATGAACTCCTTGACCGCATAACTTCCGGTCTTTTGAGATTGTTGAGAATCTACACAGCCAAGTAACACTCTATCACTGACTGGAATGAGTGTTAATCATAATAAATAAGAAAATTATATTCGATCACATCCCATCCTCGTTATCCTAAAAAAGGCATAAAAAGTAAGAGAACTAAATTTTCTTCCTTCCTAATATGAAGTGGGCGAGGCTGAAAGCTTAAGTCATTTTAAAATTCTTTTGCAAATTTGTGGACGATAGATTCATTTTCGCTAACGGGAGAATGTTTACCACAAATACTACACAGTTGCGCAGATAGATAGATGGGCAGACGGACATGTTTAGGTGCATTCCAAATTTGAAACTGGCCACGAATTTATGTAATTTTTGAGGCTTATGAAGCTTGTTTCTGCGCTTCATAAAGGTATTAAAAAAAAAAAAATTACATTTAAATACATTATAATATGGGGCAGGCGTGATCAATTTTTCCCATCTTCGTATAGGTGCTACAGCATTGTCCATAGAATATATGTTTCAATTTTTGTAAATTTATCTTGTGTAGTTTATGAGTAATGAGCAAAATTCCAATTTTTCATTCTCTTTGAAAAACAGAAGTGTTCTCAGCTTACGTTAGACTATAGGAGCCTCCTTCAACCTATGTGATTCATTTTCAATACCAAACCTGGATGCAAGAACTTCCAATGTTTCTGCCAAATTTGAAGCCGATAGCTTCATTTTTACGGGCAGAAGAATATATACAGCAGACATTATACAAGCGGACAGACAGACAAACGTACATACTGCTGATGCTGATCAAGAACATATACACTTTGCGGGATCCCTGAAGCATACTTTTGAGCGTCGCAAACGCTTTCATCGTTCGTCGTTCGGTGGTGGATATAAAAGTCATGTCCTTAAACTGCTCATCATCATCATCATTGACGAATTCATAGTCTCAATATTATTTTGATATTGCGACGATTTTAAATCCTGGTTGGTAAACGAAAGCTTCGTCGGCACATTGTCTTTAAGAAGCTTCACAGAAATAAGTTTAATGGACTGAATTCACTCACAATATGTTGATGAATATTTCACTTCAATACTTATCCAAATTATTTGTTTCTCGAAGTTATGTCGCTAGAAATTGTTTCGTTCGAGACGTCCTTTTTCCTTGAACCAACACACTTTTCCAATTAGTTCCATAATTTTCGTGTCTAAAAGCAAATGAGATTATCTCAAACCGAGTTCCATCTAACTGTTTTGCTTTTTATTCTCTTTAACATCCAATGGTTTACTTTCGCCCGCGAAAGGCGTTAGGCTTAGCTTAGATTTTGAGAATTTTATCGCAACGAACACAAATGTTTCATCGAAATGAAGACAACTCGTCAAGAGAGCTTACATTTTACATCGTGGGTTGATGTCTTCGCTAAGTTACCTAAGATTTAAAATTAAGCTTTGCTTATGATTACACAAAAAAAAAGTATGTTATTGCTATTAGACGTCATGTGCAGTTACAGTACAAACACTGGCAGATATACAAATTGAGTTGTAACTAGTTTTAGAGCCATAACGGTACTTCTCTCCTTTAATATTCCTTAAGGGACGCTGAAACGATTCATCACTGCCAAAATCTCCCATATAGACCCGTCTAACTATACCAATGAAATTAGATTTTTCCGGCATCTTTTTCTTTAATTCCTTTAAGTCATAAGTTTTTCGATACGGTATCGCCATCTTGCATCAATTTGTCTTTTTCAAATAAAAAAAATGATCAGAATACATGCAAGCATCTAATTAATAAGAAATAAAAAAATCATATTGAGCCACGACCGAGTCTTTTGTTCCCGTCAATGTTATACATCGTCACGTCCGTGATATTTAATTTAGAATTAACGCACTTATCTTGTCAAATTCTATTCGCCAAGTCCTTGTATTTGATATCCATATTGATTACATTACTAAGAAAAGACAATTATTCCACGTTCTGAGATCACCTACGTTTATTTTAGAACGAACACATTCTTAGACAGATAAGATATGTTTATGTGAGCAATGTATAGAGTAATTTTCAACATTCTGTCTTGAGTAACAAGCAGAAAACATCAAAAAAGTGGGAAAAAGAATTTATAAATTTATGTAGGCGTGGTTGTGGTTTATTCCATTCTTATAGAAATGTTACAGGACCATCGAAATTGCTATCGTTGTATATTTTGCGGTTTATATGTAACGACCAAAAAACGACAATGTGTTTAGTATTGAAAGCAGAAATTGTATCAGATTACGTTGTACTGCAGGCGTACACTTTGACAGATTTGGCTCAACTTCAATACCAGCCTGCGCGCAAGAGCTTCCCAAGTTTGTGCCAAATTTGAAGCCGATAGCTTAATTTTTACGATCGTGAGAAGGCTTACCATAGACGTTATACAAATAGGCAAGTCGACTGACAGACAGACGGATGGATAGACAGGCATGCAGGTCATACTGAAATCAGTTTCGAATTTAATTCTGATTAAGAATATATAAACTTTGTGGGGTCTCCGAAGCTTCCTTCTACGCGTTGCAAACGTTTCGAGAAAATGCATATACCTCTCGTCCTTCGGTGTTGGGTATAATAATAATAATAATAATAATAATAATAATAATAAGAATAAAATCAAACACAAAAACAAAAAGTTTGTAATCCCATCACTTTCAACGGCAGGTCGCCCTTCACGGATTTGTGTTTTTGACAACGCCTTCATCACAATTCATTTGACTCTATATACTCAATACTTGATGTGATAAACTGGTTCCAGTTGAATGTTGCTTAGGAATTAAATCTGCAAGAAATAATTTTAATTTGTTTTTCTGCGTACATCCCGTCGTATTGATATTTGCTAATAAAATATCGAAAAGTTCGTTCGACAGACGCATTAGTTGTTTCCCTTTGGAAAATTTTACCGACAATTACACCCTCTTCGGGCTATAGAGACATATATACTATACGTATGATTATACATACGATTGCCTTATCGAATAAGTGAATGTACGCGCAACCTTGTAATCTAATATCGTTCAATAGGTAGTTCAAGATTGAGGCCAAATCACACATGTTAAGAGCAAACATCATTTAATATTTTTTTTTAAATTAATTTTTTTTATTTGCTTAGTGAATGCTTTAAACCTTCTAGAGAAAGCTACCTGCATCAAGTAATAAACTACAGCGTAATGTTTTACTTGTTGACTGTTGTCGTCTATAATACATGAGCAGGTATTTATACTTTACACCTTTTGTCTTATAGGGATATATTAAGTTAGTGCGAATGTATACAACACACAGAAGAGCTTCAGATAGGCAAACCTTTTACTATAATCATCTATTCAAAATCACTTTTTGAAACGATCTAAGCTCGTCTATCCATCTATCCGTCTTGTGGTCTTGTGTTCAACCTACAGACCGTAATTTCTCAGATATTTTGATAAAATTTGGTACATTCATGTGTGTTGGCCTAAAGACGAATGCTATTTAGTTTTTCGCCACCACTTCCAGCATATCATTTGAATAGTTGGCACAAGAATAACTATGTGTAGGTTATTCAATGGTTAGTTGTGGCTTACTTGTTTATAATTTTTTTTTCTACTTATAAAGTTCCTTGAATATCAATATTCTATTCTCTCTTTTTCCATTCTGAAAAAATTGGCAATAAAAAAATGGACTTTTAGGCTGCTATGGTGGTTTTTGGCTTAGAAAATTTTCGTCTCCATTCCACCAATGCATTTCGTTTTAAACATTGCAAGACACAAACCAAATGTCCCAATACTTTTACTTTGACTTGGCATCACTGTCTTACGAAGACATTTCATTCATTGTAATCATTGCTGGCATTGCTGTCGTATAATTTCGTTTAGTCTGGTCAAAAGCTGTAATCGCTATTTATTGTATGGAATTCGGAACTGAAAGTATGTACACAATTTTCTGTCGGCAGATCTTATGCGAAATAATATAAGCAAATATGTGCACTTAACTCATACAACTCAAGCGATTACGCACACCTCTATAGAATGTAAACAAAAAATTCAGTCAATCACGGCCGCCTAAGTGGTGTGAAGCACGGACACCTCTATACAATGTAAACAAAAATTGAAACAATCGTGGCCATCTTCGTCGAATGTAAACAATAAGTCCAATCTCCGTAGAAGCTAAAACTCAACAATTACAACAATAGAAAACATTTAGAAAAAAATTGTATTTATACTTCAATCCATGCGTTTATTTTTTATTTATTATATCAACCCTTATCGCTTCTATATGCCATAATGTTATTTACAGAATATTAATTACAGCTAATTAACGTGGAATCGAGCGAATGTATACAATACGTTAATATTTATTACTCACGTAAAAGGCTTAGTGAATGTGACTACAATTATCTATGTCTCAACCGCGAGTACTCTTGAGTACAGATGTTTTACAAAGATGATACTTGGATGCACAGAAGGCTGCTCTATTAAACATACACTCCGTAGTGAGATCTGGAACTTGTGCTTAGATGCAGATAGCTTGAATATTGTTTTTATAAAAGTACTGGCAAATGTGTTTTATGTTTTCGATTAATCAATTGAAGAATTGCAGATAACATTGATATATATTTAGTACATGTAAATATCTGTTTTAAAAACCTATCTAAACTAACATTAAAGAAAAGCAGACGAAAACGTAAATAATAAAATCGTAATAAAGTTGTAAAATAAACTATATTCGAGATTAGTTGAAAATTTCAAATCAATTGTTAAGCACATACTTCATTTTGTTTTTGTAAATTTAAATCTGGACCAGTTATGCTACGTGCCGCAGAGCTACTTAAGCAAAAAATGTCTACACAGAATGATTGCGGTGTTGCCAGTTTTTAATATGCTTTCTTTTTTTTTAGACTGTTACCGTTGTATGGCGCGATCATCAGTCATTATTTGGCGATGAAGTATCAAACCATAAAAAATATTTTATTTGAGTTTGCCGGGTTTTTTTTAAAAATATGCTGGGACAGAGTTACTAAATTATTAAGACGACATAGTGCGCAAAGTAAAGCTTAAAAGATGGGCTAGCTTCATAATGGGTTCGCGCCGTTGCTAAACTAACTGATAATTGAGGGATATCACTGATATCACTACATCATGGGTAGACGACAATCGCCAAGAGGGATCTAATCGTGTGCGCGAATCTGCTGGTGATTATCGCCAAATGTGCTGTGTCAGTGACGTCATATCAGATGATAATAAAATCGCTATCGCTGAGAATAAATTTGCATAAATATGGAGTATAAACTAAGCAAAATTACCATAAATCTCCCTTTTAAAGTTGCGTGTGTAACAAAAAAAAAAATTAATTATTATTTCAAAAATTTTATAATATTAAAAGAAATTAAAGTGTATTCGAAATTGCATTTGTAAATTGTGAAGAAAAAGTAAAAGAAATTTGCTAAAAGTAAGTACAATTACTTTTTTAAACATCAAACTAAATTAAGCTAAATATAGCCTAACACAAATTCTACATAAGTTTCTATTCATTTCATTTTGCACATTTCTTATTGTTTGTCATATGAAGTTTGTTTATACAAAACAAATAAACGTCAATTTGACTCTCATTTTTTACGTTTCTTTTAGGCATTAATGTATTGTAATGGAAAACTTGAAGGAAAGTATTGGAAAACTGGCGACGATGGTACCTGATTAGCCTATTTGCTATAACCAATTGTCTCCTTAAAAAAAACCAGGCCATTATTACAGCGATAATCGCCTGCTTACATGATTGCTCCCCATGTTATTACGCACATTCACAAAAAATCAAAGAAGAAAAACCGCGAATAGATTTCTTCGTGTTGATGTTGTGAAAAGTGAATAAGTTTATTATTAAGAAATTAAACTTTGCTTGTCGAGTAAATTTCCGAAAAAAAAAGAAACGCGTAAAACAGGGGATAATCACGTAGATGAATGCTAGCTTTCGTGTTGGTATTCAGTCGCTTTTGTCAAACAACGAAAGCTAAATTTTTCATATGTAATACCGGCCAGAATGAAGCGTACTGAGAAAGGGATTGCGCGTTTTATGTTTCGTTGTAATGTTTTCTTTAATCGAAACAGTGGTATATGAACTTATTCTTCGCGTGGCAACTCTCTCTCTATCTATTTCTTAAAATTGAATTATAAGTTGGCATCTTTAATTATAAATCGATGTTTAGAGAAAATTTTCTTTTGGGAAAATATTTCGCAAATATTTAAATATTTATGGAAACGTCTCGATTAATCCAAAAATATTCTTAATTTATGTAATCATAAAAGTGTAATAGTATTGTAGAAAGATTTTTTCATAAGTGTACGCTGGGAATTGTTGATAATATGGGTGCGTTTACCAGTCGTCAAAACGGTGCAATTGAAGAGGCTGAACAAAGTGCTAATAATAATGCGTATAAATATCCTCCACGAACGGGTAATTTTTTTGGTAGTCATTTTATAATGGGCGGCGAGCGCTTTGATACGCCTCAGCCGGAATCTTATTTGTTTGGGGAAAATGCCGATTTAAACTTTCTTGGCAATCGACCTACCGCTTTCCCCTATCCGCCACCACAAGCCAATGAACCTACAAAAACGCTAAAAAGTTTAGTAAATATACGTAAAGAATCTGTACGATTTGTGCGGGCTATACAAGAAAAAAATGCTGAAGATAATACGGATGGAAATTGTATGAGTGATGAACAATCACCAACTTGCTTATACAACATTGAATTCACATTTGACACGGATGCCAAATGTGCCATCACCATATACTACTTTTGCAGTGAAGAGGTAAGTCCCAGCGGTGTTACGCTAACACCACGCGATGGATTAACCTCGGAAACATATCACTATGAGAAGGGTATAAATCAATATTTCACACAAGCTGGACATGTTTTTAATCCTCAACTAATACCTGAAGACGATTTTATCTATAGTGTGAATAAGGAACAGTACCCAGTGGCTATACATTGCGTAGTAGAGGAGGGGAATGAGGATTGCCGTCAATCTCATACGACTATATGTGTTATCGATCATCACCCGGAAAGTAATAGTTACGTATTGAGAGCTTTAAAGCAAAAAATTTTCGTGGATGGCTTGTGTTATTTACTTCAAGAGATTTACGGCATTGAAAATAAAGTGAGTATAACTTTGAGAGCATAGTCTAATTTGATAAACCATGTTTATTATCAAGCATTGGCCTACGTATCAGTTTATTTGCGCACGCTTAACGATGTGAAGTGTAATCCCTCGTAATGTAATCCAATAGCCTATTATTACTATAAGACCGAAGAAGTGGGCGAAACCGTTTCCGAAATATTAATAGTGCAGCTAGTGTTTATTAAGACAAAAAGTTCGATGTAAAAATGAAAATCCCACGCTCACTATTAACAGTGTTATTATTATGTATTTTCTTTAGATGTCTTATATTCTATGAGTATATTTCATATAAAACTCAATTCCTTCACCTAATTACATCAATTTGCTTCACTTAATAGCAGCTTAGTGGGGTTGGGTAGATTGTGCAGCCCTGAGAGAACTCCTAATATGGGAAATGTTTGATATTAAGGAAGAAGAACATTAAGGTTTTATGGTTTGTCCAAAATACTTTAAATCAAATAACGAAAAACTATTGCCAAAAAGCTAGTTCATTCCGGTCGGGTCCAGTCCAATGTTTGCTCTTGGTTATCATAAATAAAAGCTCATATATAGAAGTCCTTTAATGAATAGTCTCTTCTCAAAGTGTTAATTAATTTTATTCTTTACCCAAAGTTCACTTTAATTTACTCTTATATCCCTTTTCTTATTTTATTATTAGGCGATCAACAAAAGTTCTCTAGACGAAGATCTTGACGATCACGGCAGTGAGTGTGTTATTTGCATGAGTGAATCGCGCGACACTTTAATATTGCCTTGCCGTCATTTATGCTTATGCAATTCTTGTGCGGATTCATTACGGTATCAGGCTAATTGTTGTCCCATTTGTCGTGCACCATTCCGTGCTTTGCTGCAAATACGAGCGGTTCAAAAGGGTGTTGGCAGTCATATATTACATCAAAATACGCCCACATCAGCAAACGAACCAGTTGTTTGCGATCAACATGTACCGCCTGGCTACGTGCCAGTATCACTGATTGAGGCACTAAATGGACCAGTACAGTATGTGGGCAGCCGTCGTTCAAATGGAGGAGGGGACGCTGATGTGTTAGACGGTGTTACTGGCGTTGCCAGTGAGCAGCACAAATCCACATCACCATTAAAACCAAATAGTCAGCGACGTCAGAAGAGCAAAAAAAATGCTTCAACCTCAACTAGCGCTAGTGAAGTTGGCACCATGACCACAAACGCTAATGCTCCTATTATTTCGACAATGGACATCGTTGAAAGCGAAGCTCACATGGAATCGAAAGGTAATGGAAAACGTTGTTCACAAGACAAATTACAAGTAGTCAATGAACGTCATAGCTTAAAAGTGTCAAAGTCGCATAAAAGGCATTCCAAGAACTCAGTTGCTAGTACTGAAATGGCTACAACTGCTACATCCACTCATGACGAGGGAGAAGACGATAGCGAAAATGAAAAGTTATCTCCATTATTATCGCCGGGTAGTAAATGCAAACCTATACCTTCACAACTGGCTAAAACTTTAACATGTAGTGATAATAATGAAGAAGATGAAGACGAAGATGACGGGGATGGTGTCTTAGTAGAGCCGAGAGTTGATTTTAAGCACAAAAAAGCAACTTCGTTTAAAAAACATAAAAAGGCCAGTGATGTGAAAAGTCAACGTGATGATCCAACTATCGACAATGAAAGATCAAATGCAGTTGATGTCCCTGTTTCAGGTACAACCAATACCAATAATGAAGATTCTGATTATTATACGCCAGAAGATCAACAAAATTCCATACTGAGCCCTTTGTGTCCCGATCGCCAAAGGAGTTTGGGAAACGGGTTAACAACCGGAGAGAAATTGAAAACGAATTTAGTAAAAAAGAATCTCCATAAAAAATCGACTTCGGTGGGTAACATTGTAGGCAGCGGCGGTGGCGGTGGAAGTGTAGCTAACTCAGCTAGTTCTACGGGAGCAGTTGATTTAAAAGGCAACAATGTGAGCTCTTTACCCGGTAATTATTCAAAACGATGACTTAAAGCGATTGCATTAGTTTTATATTATTATATTTTTGATCTCCATCAGATATGCTGGATAGTCCGGTTAGTGCAACTTCAGCTTCTACACGCAGCTCAAGTGATAGTTATTCCTCGAGTTCTTCTACCAAACAGCTACTAAGCTCAAATCCCAATACAGCAGCAGCTAATATTATAGTTGATGATAAGTTGGCTTTACAAAATGCGGTTAATGTTTAACATGCTTATAGAGAATTGATTATAAATCAAGTAAAATATTATAAATTTATTCCTCTCTTGTTAAGGCTATTGCCTTATGGATTCATTTCAGCAGTTCCCCCTATATTATTTATTGTTTGCAATTTTAATGGAATATGGGAATAATTATGAATCCATATCAAACGTATTATAAAAAAAGTATTTAAAAATGAGTTTTAAAAAAAATTTATTTATAATTAAAATTAACTTAATTTTTTGACTAACCTTAGAGCGTGTCTCAACATTTAAAATTTTAAACAATAAATACAAATAAAAGCATTTTCTCTCAACAAAAATATGTCATGACCTTGTATTTGTTTGTAGAAATGAAGTTTCATTTTTTTCGTTTGGTTTTCTTTTTTGTTTCTTAGGAACACTGAGCGCAGAAGCATTATAATACAATTGTTATAATTATAAACTTTAATTTCAAAAAAATCATATTTAATAAGACAAAAAGAAAATTAAAAAAAAAAAAATTGCCAAAATTTAACTCATATGTGCATCACGATCACGATCGTCACCAGTCTGATCATTATCCTCGTTATTGCTGACGTCGCTTGTATTATGATTATTATGTGACATCGTGCTACTATTTGTTTCCACAGACGACGTGTTATTAGCTGCCGAAGATTCTGAGTTCGTTGATCTGTCACGATTACGTAAGGAGTGTATGCAGGCCAACATCCGTATCATAAAAGCAGCTGGCACAGTTATAGTATCTTTCGTTTGCTCCAGCATGATGGCATTACGTTTCATTAACTGAAATATACGCAGAAATTAGAAGAAATTAAAATGTTAATATAGTAAATGTAGAGAAAAAAAAAAGCGATAATCGCCTGCAATCTTTAACATTCACCAATTTGAATAACATTATAATTGAATGAACTGGCGAAACTTAAGATTCCTTTCAAAATGCATTTTTCTTTGCTTTCTTTGTTTACAGACGAATTATAGCTTTTTCTCAAAATTTCGTTCTTGCAATTTTGAAAACGAATTCTTAGTTGCGATAAACAGATCAAGCTAAATGGAGTTTCGATTTTATGAAAGAATCAAATCTGTACTTCTTTCTATTATAAACGAAATGATAACATAATATGCTTTTAGTAATGGCTATGCTAATATCTATTATCACAAGCTACAATCAAGAAGCCGACTGAAGATTTTCGGCCTCAGTCGATTATGAGATGGGTATGTATTAGACGAGGCAATGAAATCCGGTGCTTTTGCCCTTCTTTTCTCTCCGGACCAGGCAATCCCTTTCAAACAATGATTATACGATAACTACTCGCTCAAGAGTCACTTGACTAGTAAACTGAAGACCTTTAAATGTGCCTCTAAACGTAAAGCTCCACTTCTCGACCTGCACCCAAATTTAATCTCAGATTGCAGTAATATCGCGATATTCTCACGATTGACAAAAACAAGGCTGAAAACTAGCTACGCGATTTCATGAGAGAAGAAATTATAATCCTTTCGTTGATTTCTAATCCAATTCGATAGGTGGCGATAGAGAGATACTTTAACGTTCTTTCTTACTACAACACTAGAATTTCTCAAAAAATTCCATCAACAACTGATCGGAATCGCGCGACCGCAAATCTCATCCTTTGGACATTTCTTTCTTTATAATATACGCGATGGACTCTCCTCAAATGAGATAAGAGACATTGTATAAAGTTGTTAGGGAAATAGTGGAGCTCTTAAGATCATTTCCACATCAAAACTCCTCTAATCTCTCTCTCTTAGTTTACGCATTTCCTAATTTACGATGGACATCGTTGGACTGGATGAAGCGGCCACTGTAACTCTGTAGAGGGTAGTCGTTTCGACATTACAATCATTCCTTAAGTAATGCACTGGTGACATAAGCGACCCTTCTTGTTTATGCAATCGTCTACTTTCTGCCAAATTTTTCTACATTTCACGGGCAATTGCTCTTTAAAATCATTTATTTAGAAAATCGAAATCAGACCACAATATAAACGGGAACTATGAAAATAAGGGTAATTAATTATCAAGCGTGCGTGTAGATGAAAAGAAAAGAATGGATGATACCCGTTAAAAAAAAAAAAAACAGTAATATACTGTTTCTTATAATATAATAAACTAGCTTTAGACTTAATATGTTTTTAGCGGGAAGCAACTACTATCACATAAATACATATATATACTATATATATATATAAATATCATCAAAGAGACATATACCTGTAACTTTCACTCAAATAATAAAATTAATTTAATTAATCATTGATAATTTTCTTATTCAGCGTAGATAGGGGTAGAAAGAGAGAGAGAGATAGAGAGGGAGAGAGCGAGCGAGACAGAGAGAGATACAGATCTTGCATTTATCAGACGTTCTTTTTAAAAATAGTAAACAAATGATCGTTTCAATCTTTGGAGATACTATAAGAAATTTAAGTAGATGAGTAATTGAGTAATTATCCGCACACTATTCATAAATACTTACATCTTCTGCTTCTTCTTCGTTGAAACCTTTATCTTGCAATATGGGCGCCCAAATTTTAACATCATAATCTATACCCGAACTGGCCAAATACGGTAATTCGGGGTGTGGTTGTAAACAGTTTACAACGTGCTGGTCGGCTTGCATTAACATCACTAATTTGCCGGTCCGACGATTCCATGTGAAGATATGACCGCAATCCGAACCGGACATTACATAATTATTACCCCAAAAAGTGGCTTCTTTAATCATGGTGCGAGCATTACGATGGCCCGTATATTTCATCACTAAATAATCAAATATGGTTTCTTTGGTTTCCATTTCGAGATCAGCCAACTCTTGGTTAATTGAAGCGGCATCGTCATGAAAATGGGAGGAGTGTGTATCGCTACTGTCTTCACTATTACGTTCAATATTATCGTTGTTATTATTGGAAGAGTCTCTCATTTCGATATCAGCGGCAGGTCGCGGTGATGAGGAAGCTTCTGAATCAGTTCTATTATTCGTAGTTGTGGTGGTTGTTGGCGACGTAGTTTGTTCACTTTCGTCCTGAGTATTAGAGCGTGTCGATAAACTTAAACTTCTAGCAGCAAGAGTTCGCCAAGCAGCCGAGGTAGAAGGACGAGAATCTAAAAATGTTATGAAAATTAAAAACAGAAAACTTTGCAATATTTTCAATTAGTTTTTTTTTTTTTTTTTATGTACCCTCATTTTCCATTGTCTGCCTTTCATGGGTTTCTAAGTTTTGCTGACTGTTACGACTACCCTCCGGATCTTGACTAGCCAAGCCAAAGCGTGTACGTGGATCATTAAGCATACGCGATATAACCTCCGTCATGCGACTCATTATATTGGCTTGTAATTGCGGTCTAAATTGGCCTGTCTCCGCTCGACCAGTGGGATCACGTTCTGGTCTAGCATCTGGTCCGGTATCGGACCAATCACCTCTTAAACGCAATCTTCGGGTGACTAGTTCTGCAGTGAGTGGCGCTGGTGGTGAATTACTACGCTCTACGTATTTACCTTTAGCCAGTTCCGTAACATTAACACCCTCGTGACTTAAATCGTATAAATATAAATATTCGGAAGAGTAACTAACGAGGAGTTCGGTTTCTTCCGGGCTATAACGCACACAAGTAATTCGATAATGCCGTTTCGTAGGCAATGGAATTGGATATGCTTTGACGGGCCTTGTATGCCGCTCATTCGTTGGCACTGAACTATCACTAAAATCAATCACAGATAAATAACGACGATCATAGATGCGTACAATGGCATCACTACTTCCCACAGCCAGATAATGATTACTAATGGGCGCTAAATCCATGGCATTTACCGCCGATGGACTAAAAATGAGTATATTATCTTTACAGCAAGTCTTATGGCAATTGGAAATTTGTCTAAGATCAAATAATCGCACTGTACCGTCTTCGCCGCAACTCATAAATGATCTTGGTTCCGTAGGTACAGTTAACACTTCATAAGTTGTACCGCTTTTGTGGCAATTAAAAATGCTCACGTTAGTTTCATTATCGGTTGCACGCTCGTAGACAGGTGCCATCACATTTCTATCGCTATTGTAATCCCGCGATATGGAGCGTACTCTTCGTATATATGGCGCCATAAGTTCTGTGTGAAGAACTATACCATCCCCCGAACACGATACAATAGCTTGATCATTGGATTGCGGCATAAAACGAGCACTAAATATATTCGCACGATGGGCAGTTTTGTATTTTAGAAGCACCTCTTGATTATGTGGATTGGTAATCGCTATAAATTGATCATCCGACCCGGAGATCAAGTATTCACCCGTATTATTCCAATGCACTGTATTAACGCAGCCCGAATGAATAGGTAGCTGACACAAAAGACCCAGACGTTGTACATAATCTAAGGAATTTTTAGTACTGGCTATAAGATTATGACGATTTTGCAAAGGACCATAGAGATCTTGTTTTAAAATAGAACGAAAGACACTATCCGGTGGAGGTGAATCACGCGACATTGCACACCCTAGTACAACAGCAGTTTGGTTCTTATTAGTGTTTAACAACTGAAAAAAAAATATAAAAAAATAAAAATAACATATACAAAATAAAAATTAAAAAAAATTTTTAGCCGAAGAAGATCTTTTGAGAATTTATCAGGAAATCTATGTCACATTATCGTGTCAATTTTAAATCGATGTCATATTTCACATTCTATACATCATATATATATATATATATACCAATCAGTAATTAAATCCAATTGAATTTAAATAAACAAAATAGTTTTTCTAACAAACAAAAAAATACAATATTTGTTATGCCAATTAAGGCATAAAAATGAAATTCTCTATGAACACGATTTCTTATACTCATAGCACACTATTAATATTCAAAACTCTATACACTTAATATAAAAGATCTTTTGCGCAAACGAAGGGAAGAATCAGTTTTCAAGATGGTTTCTTTATCCTAAAAATCTCCGCTTATAATAAATAACATGAATTAAAAAAAAAACAAAAAATTCTCACATACCTTGAATATGGATTTGTAAATAAGTATTTGCTTATTTTGAGAACTTTACAAATAGATTTTTGACAGATCAAGCAAACTTTAACTAGTTTCGTTGAAGACCGTTATTAATCAATAAATTGTATTCTTAAAAATTGTTCATTAGCTTTTTTAAATGATTTTCTCTTCAAATTGCGATAATTGACCATATATTTATGATATATCGTGGAATTTATTAAAAACTTTATAAGCATAGTTAGTGAATTTTAAACATGTTACAAGAAATGAGAAAAAAAAAAAAAGAAAAAATTTAATCAATAACGTTGGCTATTAGAATATTAGAGAATATGTATGTAATGACATGTGTGCATGCACGTACAAAACAGAATGCATTCACATTAACATATTAACCAATAAAAGGATGTAAGGGCGGAAGAGAGTGTGTGTGTGAAGACGCATTAGAAAAGACAACAAAGAACAATCCAATGCCAAAAATAACGCAAGCAAAGTACCAAACTATACAAACAACAACAGTACCAACAATTTGCACGGCTTTGGCGATAGTTACTAATCGATCTATCTTTAAGCTTCTTTGAAAAATGTGTCCGCGCCTATCTGTAATAGTTACATTGGTTTTTTTGGACGTAAAGAATTTGATTTTTCGAACACTATAAAGGGTCCATGCGTGGCGCTATTATCTAACAAAGACTTTTCGTCTTTAGTCAACTTTTGATTCTCGTGAATTCTCAATAAACAGCTGCATCACTTAGGCACAATGATTTTGGTAAGGTTTAATCAATTCATAAAGCATTTAGAAAACAGTTTTAGGTAATGATAGATTAAAAACTCTTTACAAATATTCAATCTAATGAGAAGGCCAAGTTTGATGCCTAAGAAAGATTATGAAGCATCGAAAATTGACTTACAATATACTCTTCTTTTTGTATATATTGCAAAGCCGAGGATGGAACTTGGAGCTGAATAGATTTATATTTTTTTTTCATTTATTTTTTCCATTTATTAATATATATGAACTCAAGGTACCATTTACCATAACAATAATAAATATAAATTATAGGGCATTCATGATACGTCCT